>JAPYYQ010001095.1:0-40461 GCA_030522585.1 Anagyrus pseudococci | reverse complement strand
CGATTTCCGATGCTTTTAGTCTGCGCGTATATTACGTCTTGCTCTTTTTTACGCCTTGGAGTCGACGGCTCCAAAAGTACCCGCCCAGACCAACCCTGAGTATCAGTAGTAGAGGCAAAAGTAGCGTTATCGGCCGAGCCGCGAGGATGAGCAGCACTTGCAGTAGGCCAATAGAGAGCCACTGCGCGCCTCCTCGACACGGCTCTCCTCGTCGGACTCCACATCAACGAAAACCGGAGCGCTCTCGGACTACGTAGGCAGTGCTAGCCACCCGGACACATCGCCGGAGAAACAGGTTATCGAGCCGAGAGGCGATCGCTAATAACGGCGTAGCAGCAAGTGTATAGAGCAGCAGGAGAAAGAACGGAGAGCCGGCCGTGTACTTTCGCATGCGCTCGTGTCATAGCGGGGCGTCACTCTCTCTCTCTCGGCGAGTCAGGCTCAGCGGCGGCGGCTACTGCTACCTCCAGGAGAACAACAGTTCCGGACAACTGGTCGTTCGGCGCTCTGGGGTTCGCGGATGCCGAGAGTTAACGGACTTCCTCTCTGGCCTTGCTAGAGCGCGGAGAAGAGAGGGCGGCGTTAAGGCACTAGGCGAAAGGATCTGCTGCTCGAGGAGAGCGCCGTGAGCCATGGCAGCCGAAATCAAGCCCGCGCCCGGCGTCAACCAGGACAAGTTCAGCAGCAGGAAGCCCATCCTCCTGTCGAAGCTCGAGGGCTGCGACGACGATGTCAACGCCGCGGTCATCATACCAGGAGTCGATGGCGTCATCAGTGTCTGCGACGACAGGTGAGCAAACGCACACGACTGCTGCGAGGGCCCTGCCCTTCTCCTACTCTACCACCTTCTTAAGAGCTAAGAAGGTAATGGGACACTATAGTACGTACAACCTGAGAAAAAGTCATGAAAAAGAGACAAATTTTAATTTTTTTCATGACTTTTTTACGCGATCTGAGTATTAGTCCCATTACCTTCCTTCTTAGCTCCGATTTTTCTACTCTCTGGACCACTAGGGTCTGCTCTTTGCTCTGGTCAAGCACTCTTGCAAAGCCAAGCTCGGCTTATTGTAATCCCATTAATTCGACTCCGGCGCGCGCTCCGCTCGCTTGGAAGGTCGTTCGGGGCAGAGACCGACGATATGAGGCTTTAGCTGCCACTGCACTTTCTACATGAACGATTATTTATTTACGTTTCTGTTGTTATTAGTTCATTAGGCTTATTGTCTGATTTCTTTTGGAATTTAAAATTTTTAACTTGTCTTCTGATTATTTTGTGTTTTGCTTGATGTTGAACTGATTGAAAAATAGTTAATCGCTGTCTTATCTGCAATCCTTTATAATCAATGACACATTCTTATTATCTTTCAAATTATCTTGTTGATTCTATTTTATTTCTAGACTTCATAAGAAAATATTTTATTTGTTTTAGAACTGTCAGAGTTTGGTTGAAACGTGATTCCGGCCAATATTGGCCAAGTGTATGCCAATATATGGTAGCTGGTATAACTGCTATGGATTATTGTCCACATACCAGACAGTTATTTGTTGGGCTGGAAAATGGCAGCATAAATGTATGTTTTACTTTAGTAAAATATTTAAAAAAGTTTAAATATAGTTAATAATATAAATTTTGATTTGAGCAGAAATTCATTTTGGAAAGTGATTACAATCGTATGACTTCCATTCGAGAATATATTCGACCGCATCAAGGAAGAATAACAGGTATCATTTTTTCTTTAAACTGTGAGTGGGTATTAAGTATCGGACGAGACAAAACATTTCAATATCGTAATACTGAGAATGGAAAATTAATTGGAACTTTTACAACTGATGCTTGGTATACAGCATTACAGTATCCTTTTTCGAATTATAAATTTAATGTTTTAAGTTTAGAAACAGGCTTGAGTAACAGTGAAAATATTATCAATAGCATTATATTCAAAATTAATAATTTAGAATAATATATTATATTTTCATAATTTCCTTAATAAGTTCAGATTTGACTCTCAAGCAAAATATGCTTTTGTTGGAGACTATTCTGGTCAAATACAGATGTTAAAACTTGATAACAATGGTTGTAATTGTGTCACTGTGCTTAAAACTCATACTGGAAGTGTTAGATCACTAGAATGGGATAGTGAAAAACAACTGTTATTTTCTGGCAGTTTTGACCAGAGCATCATTGTATGGGATATTGGTGGTCGTCAAGGAACTGCTTATGAATTACAAGGTCATCAGTAAGTGTTAATTTTATTTAAAATATCTAATCTACACTTACTCTACTACTATTATTTTACCACTCCAAGAGTTATTTTTATTCTACTCCAATTTCACTTCAGATATTAATATCAACTAATTGTAAAAATGTGTTTTTTATAGTAATAAAGTTACAGCCTTGTGTTATGCAAGTACAGAACATATCTTATTTTCTGGGGGTGAAGATGGAGTTATAGTTTGTTGGGATATGGCAGCTAATAGAAAAGAAACTGCAAACTGGGCTGAATCAAATACATGTCAGGTAATACAATGATCTTTTTTTTTTTAAACTGATCTTTTTTTAAATTATAAATATTTACATGTAACATTAAACTGCAGGCATGTGGAAGACCATTCTTTTGGAATATTAAAGCCGTTATAGATCAGCGTCAAATTGGTTTGAGGCAACATCATTGTCGTAACTGTGGCCAAGCACTGTGTGCTCGATGTTCATCGCATCGCATTCCCATTCCCGCAATGGGTTTCGAATTTGAAGTTCGAGTGTGTGATCCTTGCCTTATTCAATTAAAAGCTGCCAAGTAATAACCACGCTTAAAACTTTTTAATAACGTTACAAAATAATATAAACATTTAACGAAATAATAAAATTTAATTTTAGCCAAACATCGCTAGCATCATTTCACGATGCAAAACATAGCATTGTTTATATGAACTTAGATGTCCCACGAAGGAGGCTACTGACTGTTGGACAGGATCGAATGATCAAAATTTGGGACGTTTCAGCTCTACTCCAATAAAACTATCCGGTTAATCGAGTAGGCCGTAATTCAATGATACTCTTGTAGCCTCTCTCCTTGACAAATCGATGCATTTTCTGCTTTTGTATGCGTTGTTATATTTACAGCAGCAAACAAAATGAAAATAATGCAACAATTAAGTGAAAAAATGAATTTCATAAACTTTTTTAGAGATTTTTCTGTATAATTTCATATGATACTTTTGATTTTCTAAATAGGACTATAGACAAAAAATATTCTAAGTTGGGTGTCATTGTTTAACGTGACAAAAAACAAAGTGCTATTTTTCTTAAATTATTATGTGGCTCGGGAAAATTGTTAAATTGTACGAGTTATGATGGCAAACTTGACGAAAATCAAAGCAAAAAGTAATTAAAGTGAGCACTAACACAATTAGGATAACTAAGGCACACTTTATAACTATTCCCTAGTCGCTCTAATTGTTATTAATATTATTGTTTTGTATTATCTACTGTAATCAACTTATAACACTAATTTACGGTACAAGTTATATGCATTCGTATAGACGTTGCTATGTATATTTAAATTGGATTATTTTTTTAATGTTGAGTGATTTTTAACGTGATCTTCCGAAATGAATACGTTTACAATCTATTGTGATTGTTGATTATTTTAACGTTATAAAGATATTGAAAAGAAATTATAAAAATTTGTAAAGTGTATATCTTGTACTAAATTTTAGAGAATAGTGTATATCTATGTATATGTAATAATTTACGTGTAATGTATACTTTATTATGCCACTGTAATGAACGAAAAAAAGGCGATGGCTGTTAACTGTTACGATAGTGTTATTTAGTTTTCTATATAAACGAGAAAAATATAAATGAGGTATATATACGTTGCTGATTCAATTTATGTGGATATAACGTCAATAATTATATTGTAATTTATTAAGTTGCATATTGGATCATCAATCCGTTTGTTAAATCATGTTTACACGTGAATTTAAATCTTTGTGAAACGTCAGATCTTACAAAACTCGTCGATACACAAACGCAGTATAATACAAATACTAAAGTCGCAGTTATAAACCACGTGTAAATAAAAGTGCAATCTAAACATTCTATGATGCTGTAAAAAATGTATTTAAAAAAAACGAGCCATGATAATAAATTTTTATTTGATGCATGAGAACGATTAAGTGCAATGGAAATCCAAAATCAACATAAATATACAAGTATTGTTAACTTATAGTTCTATCAATGCTCATTGTAAGTCTTTTGTATTCCTATGTAGTTTGCTGTACAAATGACAAATACACGTTTGCTTTTCGGTATATCTATACTTAAAAATATGAGTAGAGGAACTAATAAAAAAAAACTTCAGACAACGAGAAAAAAGTAATAGCTTTAAGACAGCTTAAACACTTCAGAATTATTTTTAACAAATAGCAAAGCAACGGAAATTGTTACGGACAAATAGTGTGCTTGTGTATTTCCTATTACAAAGTCGTAAGGGTAACGTTTGCGCGGGTGCCACGGCTTTAAGCAAGTGTACAATTTTTTTTGTTCAACTTAACATTTGCTATAAACTATACACAAAAAAAGCTTGTTAGCATCTTTTTTTTGTTTAACTATAAAACAAAGAAATCGTTGCCTTCTGTAAAGCCACTTGTAAAAATGGACGGATCTAAACTATGTGCGCATACACTTTTGGGTACAGAACTCCAGTGTTTGACGGACAAAGTGTAATAATATCTATTTTCAAATATAGATGTGATTATGTGGAAGTGATACACATACGAAATAATCTACGTTTAACGTAAGTGTAAACTCTTATGTCTAACTGAGGCAACGCGAAGCTTAATGGGTGAAATTAAACGATAATAATCGCGTCACTTCCAACTTTAATACAACTGTGAAATAACGACATTTGAAATTAGTTTAAAGTAAATTATTGAAATAATGAGTTTCAGAGTAATTTTATTTAAAAGTTTTATGGAGAAAATTTTATTCTGTTTCCAAAAGGGAATCAACTACTTGACGTCACTGCATATGTTGTAACTTTTATTATTATGAAACAAAAAATACTGTAAGCCTGCGAAGACTTTATAAATAAACGTTTATCAAAATGAAATCGACCCTTACTCAGATGAATATTTTAATTTTTTTTTAATTTTAAATTTAGCGCTCATGCTCGTACGAATTGGGTTCACATCGGTAAAGTCACTTTCTGCAAAACATTTGATTTCGCTATATATATTTTAATTTTTTTTTTGGCAATAGACAACAAACTAGAAAGGTTAATTACACCCCTTTCCTTGAAAAATTTTAAAGTGATCAACAAGTTTGTCTGCAACAACAAAAAGTTTCGCGCAAAGATAAAAAATTAAATAAAAATTCGTAAAATTATTTATAAAACTTAACGAAGCAAAAAAGTTGTACATTTAAAAAATTTTGCACCATTTAAAATCGTAATGAAAAAACCTAGTTTCGCCGTGAAAATACCCGTCGATAAGTACGATATCCCCCGGTTTTCCGACCAGCCACGGCAACAGGTGCACCCCGACACTTGTGGCTACCAGCCTAGCCAGGACATTTCCGGATCTTTAACGAAGAGAAAAGAAATTTGCCGAAAATCATCGAAACATGAAAATAACAAAGTTAGGTTTACAAAGCGAGACCAATGAGCAGAAACGCAACACGGGATAATTTGGATAAACGTCCTGATAACGCTAAACTCGCGGATGGTCGTTTAATCGGTAGGTACATCTAAAGGACGCAAGTGTTGCAAAGTAATCTAGTTGTAAGTTTAGGGGTACAACGACGATTCGTTGGGTTGCAGGTTCGATCGGCGAGCAAAGAGAGAAAAAGAGGAGCGGGGAAGCGTATCAGTGTTACGCCGGACAGCAGGAGCAACAACAGAGGAGGAGGAGGATAGAGTTGGCCCGCTAGATCGGAGTGCAGGCTGTTGTGCCGGACGCGGTTACTGCAGTCCGGTGGTCGTCGTCCCTCGCGTTACATAGGCCGCGAGGGGGGCCTCGGCTAGGGGGAGAGAGAGAGAGCGCGTGTGCAGGCAGACTGGCCTGCGGACGCGCAGCCAAAGGAGAGCGCTGCTGCGTCCGTGTCTGTCTGGAGCTACCGGGCCGCGCTCTCTCTCTCTCTCTCTCTCTCTCTCTCTCGCTGCCCCGCCACCCCCCTTCCACCTGGTCTCCCTACTTCGGCTCCTCGCCGACAAGAGAGAGAGAGAGAGAGCGAGCAAAGGCGGCCGAGCGAGAGGTGTGCGGAGCACGTCCGCGCGGATACCCGAGCAGTCTACGCTTACCTGCGCGCCGCCCCGCTGCAGCAGCGAGAGGCACCGGCTCGCACGAGGAGCAGGCGGTTCGCGCGACTATTAGTTCCCCTGGCTAGTCCGCTCTCTGATCCTCCCAGCTATACACATACGCCCCTGCCAGGGCGGCTGCTGCTTCTTAGCTGACCTTCGCTCGGGATTAACCGACGCCCCCGCCACTTGACGCGTGTGTTCACTTTGTGTGCCTGTGTGTGCGCGCGAGAGAGAGAGAGAGAGAGAGAGTCCGGCAGCCCTACCGAATGGGGCAGACGGACGTGTGAGGAGGCCGCAGGAGGAAGAGGAGGTGCTGGGGCGCGAGGACTAGAGTGCAGGATCTCACGGCCTTGCTCGTCGGCTCGCTGCCCTACGAGGTAAGCATTTTATACTCGCGGCCGCGCGCCACTGGAGAACGCGCGCCGCACAGGATCGACCTTCCAGCTTTCTCTCTTTCTCCTTCTTCTCTCGTGTTTGCCTCTCGTTTTCTTGTCCGCCTCTCAAGAGAGACAGAGCCGGTTTCCTCGCCTCGCGCACACGCGTCTCTCTCTCTCTTTTTTTCGGCTTTATCTCGGACTCGTATTTTTTTCTTTTCACGAGCACGTCATTTTAGGCTTTCTCCGAAGAGGAGAGTCCACTCCCCCACCTCTACAATGGCTATATACCATCGGTCCCGATCTCCACAAGCTTATATATGCATAATACGTAAACGCGAAAAAATGAGAGAGAGAGAGAAAGGGCGTCGGAGCTCGCACCGGTGCGTGCGTCTCCATTTTTTACCGCCCTTCCTGTTCCCCTTTCCACGCCTACTTCTTTTTCCTCCTGCGGCGTATACTTTTTAACCCCAGCGCGCGAAAGAAAACGTTTTCTGTTTTTTCGACAGCCAAAAACCACGTCGATCGGCCCCGTTTTTCCGTGTACAACGAAGAGACGGGGGGTACAGGCTCGCTCGTGGCGAACGCGCGCTGGTGGTTATATACGTACGCAGGGTTAACGACACCACCGCGCAGGCACCGCGCAATTATCGGACTTCCGTTCGCTCCTCGAAAAAGCGGAGAGAGAGAGAGAGAGAAAGAAGAGAGGGCGTGTGGTTCGAGGCGGCGCAGGTATAGAGCGAAAAATATACGAACGCTAACGGCGGCGCTGCGCTAATTAGCTCGCGGATAAAAATAAAATCGTAAAAGGTACGCGTGACGGCGTATAGATAAAGACCGGAGCAGGAGGAGGAGGTTGCTAATCAGGCAGACCAAAGCAAGTCCTTGTGCGTCGCACAAACTTTGTGTCGGTTCAATTTATAACTCCTCTAGGAGTATACAGTACGAACGGAGTGCGCTAGCGAGCGATATGAGCAGAGGGGCAGAGGCGCGGGGGCGGTGCGTGCACCTGTTGCCCGCGGCCAGTATATGTATACGGCTTTTCCCGTTTTCTCTCTCTCTCTCTCCCCGGTAGCAGGCAGACGCACCACGGCGGCCGGCCGGCCAAAGCACCGGACTGACGATCCGGCGAGTGGGCGCGCGTGCGTGTGTGCCTCCCCCCGCGCGCATATAACGCCGGGGCGTGCTCTCGAGCGTGCCACGCAGAGAGAGAGAGAGAGAGAGAGAGCGGTGCCCCCCGTGCGGGGGGAATAGAATTTCAGATTAGCACGGGTACAGAGAAAGAGAGCCCCGTATACCGGCTTGTATAGAGACGCGTACGTATATATATTCCGTCCGTTCTTTCGTAAAAGTCAGGCGCGCGTGGCTCCGGCGGCTGTCTCTCGGGCATCCTTCTATAGCCGCCCGGCTAGAGAGCTAAAGACAGCTTAGACTCTACTCGGAACTATAACCGAGGAATCCGTAGCGGAGAGTTCCTTTGGGCTCTGCCCTTAATTCCTTCGCCGTCCTTTCTCCGCGCACACAATCGCCGCGAAAGTTATACTTATAAGCCCCGCACGGGGGGCTTTACCGATTACCGATCGCGCTTGAATAGAGGGAAGACGAGGCGCGCGAGGCCGCGCATACATTTAAATTTAAGTATAGTTTTATATAGGCTAGTATATACGTGACCGGGCGTAATGCGTTGCAGATCTCTCTGAATGATTTTCCGGCGAGGCGCGCGCGCCCGCGCAGACACATGGGCTGCGACGTGAGGACTCTGTTATGCGACGAATTCTGGGGCTTGCTTGTCTTCCTCGTGCTACTGATGCGCTATCTTCAGCGACCAGACGCCAGTTGCGAGGAGTGCTTGTCAGATTCCGACTGAAACGATCGATATACTTGGTGATTACCTTTCTTACCACCCCACCCCCCCCCTTATTTCCTTGTTTTTTTTTCGCGTTTGATATTTGTTTTTGTGTGCGGGAACGTCGATTTATCGAAGATCAATAATAAATTAATCAAAGCAACATCAATGTTAGGGTTGTTTAAATAAACGATATTGCTTATCGACGTGTACTGCTGGTTAATTAATCGTTAACGCGGCAGGGCAATTTAATTGTACGATTGTTTTATTCGCAAATTGTACGAAATTCATGTTCTAGTTCTGCGATCGGCGTCAAACACAGCTTGGCGAAACACACACACATACACACAGCGAGTCCATTAGGATTCCTCGTTTCCGCGAATCGATAAAAGGATTCCATCGTGTATTTCCCGTGCTGTTCACAATCGTTGCAGCCAAACAAATATCTTTAAAGAGAACCGCCTAATTAAAGCCTCCGGAGCCGTTGCTGTTTTGTCTTTTTTTTTTTTCCTTTGCCTCTTGTAATACCGTTTCAGTCGGCTCGCTTTTTCCTTCGCGTATCTCAAATATCGCGCTTAATTGAATTGTTGTTTATCAATCATTTCGTCGGTTTTAACAAAAGTCAAGTTTAACATTATTCAAAGTTGCTTTACCTTGTGTTTTCTATTCATAAAATATTTGACAATTTGTAAACATAACAAAGACTGGTCAAATAAATCTCGTTACCCAAATAATCGAGTTTCGTACCATTTATTGCATTGACTGACTAAAGAAGAAAAAATAATCCGAATAAAATTTCAAAAGGACAGAACAAGAATAAATGAAAATCCAAGTATTACCACTTTCGAACGCAAAGCTCGAGTCAACCACCTCACATCCCAGGCCCTCGTCGCGAATGCCAAAGCAAAAGAAAGACGAAGAATACAGAGAAGAGAGAAGTCGGCCCGTTAAACGATACAATAGTATACTTAACGCGAATTAGCATCCCGGCAGCTCATCTCCTACGGCCCAGCGGTCCTAGTAATTGCAACAAAACCGGCATTCCAGCTGGAGAACGCATATACAGGCTCCGAGGGGAAAAAGTCCGGGGGAGAACAAACGAGTGAGAAAGGGGGAGATAGCGAACATAGAGCGGTCTGCAGGCGGCATCCGAAGAATCCGTCATAAACGGCATCGCGGGCGCAGCAACGTCGCTCTGCGCCGGGAGGCGAGTGTGTAACACGAGCGTGCGCGTCCAGCACGGAATCCCGTCGAGCGAGGTAACCCGGTCTATCCTCTCTTCTCCGCCTTCCCCTTCCTACTCCAACGCGTCCTCTCGTTCCCTCTCGAGAGACAGCCAGACGCGCAAGAAAAGCCCTACACGGACAAAAACATACGAAGGAAAAGAGAGAGAGAGAGAGAGAGAGAGAGAGAGAGAGAGAGAGAGAGAGGGACGTGAAGTGCTTAATTGATTTTTCGAGGTCTGGAAGGATGACCGGCCGAGGATCGTCCGGTGCATTGCTCGGAGTCGTTTGACACGCGGCTCGGACATACTATCTGACCATTATCGGCTTAGCTTGGCCAGAGCGATAAAGTTACGAGTATATCGAGCGAGGGCCAGCTCTTGCTTTTGTTGCCCCGGTGTATTTTTAAGCTCTCGTTCGCGCGAGGCTCTTATCTGCGAATATTTTTTTCAAGAGCGCGACAGAGCGACGGGCACACCTGTCGATAGTAGGTGGCGAAAAACGAACAATCGATAGGGTAGATTGAGCCGGGAGGCGAGCGAAATTGCTAATTGAATCGCGATGAGTACACGGATCTTGATCAGCCGGGACTTGTATTGTTTGGCCACACAGCTGATGCAACATCGACGTAACGCCATACGCGCGGCGGAGGTTCTCTCGAATATTTTGAAGCCCGCGTTATTCAGGGGGCTTCCCCTCTTGCCACAGCGCTAGTTCTCCGCCAATTTCTCCGTACAGTCGAGCAAACAATGCAAATTTTTCTCAAACGACCCGCATTCGCGCATCACGAGGGCATTGCGATCTAAATGGAAAAGCGATACCGATCACATCGAGCCCAGTGTCTCGTTCCATGAAAGCTGCGATACAGGTATATAATAATAATAATAATACGGCGAGTATGCGGGTGCGCTGTAAAGAAGGATGAAAATAACGGCGATAAGCGTCGCGCAGGAGAAGAAGCAACAAGTCAGTGCGCAGCCCGTCAAGTCGTCCAGGAGAAAGAGAGAGACCGCGCAATTAACGGATCTCTAGCGGCTCTCTTCGCGCGCGCGTATGTAGCGGCTCTGCCTTTCGGGCGCCTCTGCCGACTGGATCGCGGCCGCTGCACCGGAATGCGAGCTGCTGTATGGCTCTCTATAGTATATGTGTGTGCGCGAGCACCTCTGGACGAATGTTGGGCCTGATTTTATTTTTTCGTCTCTCGGGTTATCCGCCTTGGAAATCGGCGAGCTTTTTTTTTTTCACGGAGACGTACTGATTTGGCACTTGGGGATTTTTATTGGGCTTATAGTTTTATGGAGAGGAAAAAGGATTTCCTCTTTCGATATACATTGTTTCTCGTAAGCGCAGCTGTACCATTATCAGCGAGCTTACGACACGCGACTCGGCAGTGCGTATAAAGTCATTCGAGAAAAAAAAATCGGTTAAACCTTGGATTGCGAGGATAAGAGTAAAACTTTATATCCGCGTATTAAATGCCGCGATAAAAAAACTTAGCCCGGCTATCGTGATCGTTTAAAATTTATCGACGCGTCGATTCCTCCAGACGATTCTTTAGCACATACCGATCTCCAACACTTCGACATTTCCCCACTTTCCACACAGTGCGGATCATTCAGTCGCGACATCCTCGGAAACCGTGCTTCCACAGAGTACGAAAACAAAAGGGAAAAAAAGAGGCACCAAAAAGCCATTCGGCATGAATGGTATATCCTCTGGCTATCGATTACAGCTCGGAACAAATGGCACGATCCTGTAGAGCGGTAGAAACCTCTCTCGATCGCGACAGATTTTCCCACGGGCGTCGAGCCGTTAAGAATAAAATCTCATGGCGGTTCGTAAGCTCTCTTCGCGTGTATATAGATCTCGCTCGGCAAAGTCAATGACTGGGACGATTGAATAAGCGTCTCCTCTGGTTTCGCGGCCGGGAGGATATCGTTCTTGACACTGCTCTCTCTCACCCGCGCTCGCGAGCAACGTCCTTTAGCTGCATTTATAGAAAAGCAGGCTGGAGAGGGGATAAGGAGAGCGCGATTGCAACAGAGCGCCGGCTGTATGGCGTCGACGCACCGACACACGCACACGTGCACGATCTAACTCCCCCCCCGGATATACCTCTTTCTCTCCCCGCGGCTTGATGTACGCAACGTTTAAGCGCGATATCTGACCGTGGCGCCCCGTGGCTGTTCATTTGAATTGAATCGCGTGCAGCCGTCTTATGCGCCGGCGCGGCTTGACAAATGGCCGGCCCCGTTAACAGTCGCGTGCCTCGAATATTGTGTAACCCCCACACACGAAATATATCGGCGCGATCCCCCGTAACGTAGCCAATGAAACGGAGAGCTAGAGAGAGAGAGAGACATCTCGTTAGGATCGTGTAGTCGTCGTCTTAGACAACTCTTAACTCTCTCTCTCTCTCTTCCTCTCTTGCTGCTGGTTCATTGTTATTCCAAGGACGCCGAGTCGGTTCAATCAACCGGCACGCCAGGCCTCCATGCTCATTCTCTCTCCCCGAATCAACGAAAATGAAAACCCGCGCACGGCTCTAATCACGTGTCGTAACGAGCAATTACGTTTGCGCCTTAGAAACACCCGTCTCCTCAGAGCCCCTCGTTTTTATCGTCGGCTCTTGCGTGTACATCAAAATCGCGTTATTTATAAAAGTCGTGAGAGTCTGCCCCTAAAATTTCATTAAACCCACAGAGGAGACGCGCGCGGCTAATAAGACTCTTGGCTAATTACACCCAAATGCACACACTGCGGGCGGTTTGGCAAGAGCCGCATGTGTCTCCCTTGGCCCGCCACTGTAATCAACCGCGACTCGTGTCTATTATACACACAGACACGTAATGCTCGGGCTCTCGGTGATGCCCTCGGGCCGCGTGTACTCTGTCATCTCCGAGCGAAATTGACTGGCGTTTCATTTTTTTTTTCTTCGGCGCGCGCCTAATGCCACCAGAAAGACACATCATTGATTTTGACTTTCCATTTTCGAAAATTCCCCCCGGGGGGGGGGCGCTTGGAAAGTAATGGACGTATATGACGAGGAGTTTCGGCTCGGCTGAAAATTGCCAGGAGAAATCTCGCGCGCGGAAACGTCGCGAAGCCTCGCGTCTTTCTCTCTCTCTCTTGCACGTGCGACTTTCTCGACTCTTTTCACGGACGATCGCTCTGGTATATAGAGCCTCTCCGGTGTACGCGGAAAAGACTCGACGATCAGAATGCAACAGCCGGAACGGAAGGCTCGCAAGGAAGAGCCAACGAAATTAGCGGGGGCGTGCGCCGTTGTTGTTGTTGTCGTTGCGTTATTCTCTCGACGCTCTCTGTGCGTGCCATTGTTTTCCGGCTTTGAATGCCAAGCCGAGAGACTTTGTTTGAACAAGTCGCGGGATTATGAGTTTCTTGAACCAAGCGCTTATGTGCGCTCTTCGTACTCGGGGCAATGTGTGTGTGTGTTCTACTTTATACGTGCTCAGACTTTTTTGCGCGACCTTGATCTATTTCACGCGCGATTAAAGGTACGCCGCGTTTACGAAAAATAGGGAAGAAATATGTGTGCGGTATATATAGACTTGATAGGCAACGGAATGCTCGGATGTATATTGTTGCGACGTTGTAAATCGCGGTTGATCATAATTAAAGAGTTAATGTTACTGGAGCTCCGCGTCTATTACTTGGGGTAATAGAGGAATTGTAGTCGAGTTAATTTTTTTTACCAGTATCTATGTACAGCCTGGCATCGGATAAAGCGCGGGTTTGCATGCAACGGCTGTATACATATACGCGTACGTCTGGTGCGTGTTGATAATTACCGAGATTTGTTATTACGGCGCGTCGAGGTGTAATTTGATGCTCGTAACAAACGGCGTCTCTACCTGTATTAATGGATTATCTTTTAACCCTCGCGCCGGCGCTATCTTCATTGTAAACGCGGAGCCAACGAGTTTGTCGGCTAAGAGAAAAAAAAAATCTCAGTTACAACGCTCGAGCGAAGTATCATCGGTCAAGGTCCGGCGTTTTCGTCTCCAATTAGCCACGGTCTCTCATCGCGAGCGATTTGACGTTTTTCCATAACGAGCAGACCCCGAGCCAGTCCATAATCAAAGCGAGCCGAAATTAAGAAAAATTATACGACAGGTAGTTGACACACGACGATCGTCAAAAAAAAAAAAGACAGGAGCGAGTATTCTCAGTTGAAAGAGCAGATATATCCCTAGGGCTGATAGCATCGCCACGGAAAGACGAGATTCGAAGAAGCTCGCGGCCTGGAGAGCGAGGCGAGCGCGCGTATAGGCTGGTCAGCGCGGAAAATCCGAGAGATCTCGGCGACGTCCGAGATCGCGTCGCGGAAGAAATATTTGCTCTCCTCGCGAGTTGCAGCTGGCTCTAACCCACTTATTCGCGCGCGAACAGGTTTGCTTGCTCGGCGGCGGCAGCCGCGCCGGCGTAACGGTGATCGGCGTGTCCGCGTATAGTGCGAGAGATATTAGCTCCTGCCTCCTTCCATCTCCGCTTCTATAGTCGTCGCACTTTTCGCGATCGCTAGCCTACTGCTACTCCCACTCGGCTGGACTCTTTTATCCCTCCTTGCTCGCCCTTTCGCGAAGGAAACGATAAATCGCTTATGTGCGTGAGCTGCTCTGTCCACCACAGCTCGCTGTATGTCACTTCTTATTCTTATAGAGATGACGAATAGAAAAAACCCCGAAGGAATACTGGGAAAATTTGGGTATCCCAGTTGATTGGTTAACGATATAATTGCAAGTTCTCTGCTTGCACGTATATACGCGGTGGCCCGTGAAATTTTACAATACAAATTAGCATTCAAACGCATACACACAATACGGTCGATCGCTGAAAAATTAACATGCAAAATTTCTCTGAAACAGCAGCGAATTGGATTAAACAAACGAATCTATTTGAATTTTCAGGTAGCGAACCGACACACCAGCCTCTCGAGACATGGTCATCGTTACTCGGGTAAGTACACGCGCAGAGATATCCCCCATAGAGGTGCACAGCTTCCCACGTGCAGCCGCGCGCGCACAATCGAGAACAATCGGTTTACACGCCGGGGTACCATACTTTCGCTTCTCTCGCGTTCGGCGTCGCCTATAAGAGCCTACCTAACTCGGTCAGTAGGAATCTGTGACGGGTGAAAACGCGTGTATGCGCACTACTAGAACCGACGCGCACGTCATGCTATAGAGAGACAATATTTAGCAGCGGGTAAACGCATGGCCTTGGGGGTCTTATCGCGAACGATTCCGACGAGGACGACGCGCTTACAATCGCTACTGTCTTTTTTTTTTTAACAAAGCGATTATAGCAGTCGGGTAATTGCACTGTACGTATGGGAGTTGAGAAATTCGTTTGGGTATGTACTTATGTTTGTGTTGAACGTTGTTTTGGTATACAAGAGCAGTGAGCGAGAGAGAAGCAGAAATAATGTTTCAACGTGGATATTTTGTATTTGTAGCGCACGCGTGCTTTCTAAAAAGAAAACGTCCTTTGCAGAGCCTGCCTCGCTATGATTTCCCTTGTGCACACACGCGCATCCGATGACATCTTGTATCGAATCGTTTCTTAAAATATTTACGCAACGCTCGATAAACGTTTGCCCGGAGTCTCTCGCGCTTGTTATTCGGTACTCCACCTCGAATCCTTCAAACACACTGAAAATACAACGTTGCGATGTTATTTCTTTTTTCTACTTTAGGTTGTTCTAGAGCGCAAAAAATGTAAAACGATACGTTTCTTTTTGTATACTGACGTTATGTTTTAGTATATACAGCTCATACACTTGTTAACTTAGATAAACAGAATTGATTAGCTCGCGCATTATAACTTGCGAAACCTGTTGAAAAACGTAAAAAGGGTTGCAGAGGCGCATACAGTCCTGGAAAACTTGTTGGCCAATTTTTATTTTCCACTTCTTTCTAGGACATAACGCAGTTACTCGCCCAAGACTCATAAATTTAGAAGAAAAAAAAAAGAACGACGTTCGATTAACCATCGATTTCTTGATATATCGATACGGCTTTTTCACTCGTTTCAGCACGTACAGCGTTTACGTTTTTCCATATGTTTAATTAGATCCAGTTTACTCGCTGCCGGTAATTAAAGATAATTTTCCAATATTAATTTGTAATACACCGGATGAGATGATAGAATCGAGCGAAAATTCGTCGCCTTCGTCCGTACAGAGTTCTATACGTGTATTCTGAAACTCGAGAATTTTCTGTGTCACGCGGTTTTTGTATGCTCGTGCGCAGATATAGCGAGGCAGTAAACGAAGAAGGAAAAAGCCGCAGTGATAGTCAAATGCTAATTCATATTATTTATATGCCAATAGGTTTTTGCCGCGACAGGACACGGTACATACCCGCGTATAACTTAACGGTCGCGTATGGATGCGAAGCGGGGGGGGGCTTTAAAAGAGAAAAGAGAACTTCCTGCGGGTAATCAAAGTTTCTATCTGACGACGCTAAAACGCTCTTCGCCGCCGCAAGTGCTTATGAAAATTCAAAGCAGCTTTGAAACTTCGTAATCTTTTAATAAACCTCCCTACACGCTCGGTGTACAGGATTATTCAAAATTAAATTTTCTTAAATAAAGAACTGCTGGGGCAAGTCGTAGAGTACATATACCAGTGGCGCGAATAAGAGGACAAAGATATTGTCGTTTAGAAAACAATGCTCAATAAACACCTCAACGACTTCTTCATTTTTGTTTTGCCGTGTGTCCAGACGTAATGGCTCGCTGTTGCATTGTGGAAAAGCGACAGAGCGAGTTGCGCGACAAGCAGCACGAGCCATTTCAGCCGCTTGAGTTAATGTAAGAAGACAGGTATACGCGTTTGATTTTAGCGCTAAATCAGCGTAACCGAATGATTTTCGTCAAAGTTTGCATCGGATATACCTCTGTCAACGCGTAACGAGATCTAGAGCGAGCTTCTGCCAATTTTATTCTAATGTCGTTGTTGATTGCTTTAATATTGTCTTTACAAATTGCCGGATAAATTCATCCTCATTTAGACTCACACGTTTGTGAAACGAAAGTACTCGATAATTGCGACGCAGTCGGAATAAAGAAATAATTTTCCGATGGATTTTTTTTTCGTGGAACTGCCTTTTTCACGTCGGCGTAAATCATCGGACTCAAGTAGCCTGAGAAAGTTATTGGAAAAAATGTATAAGTACGTTTTCCACAACTAACTAACTAACCATCGGCCAGTGTACAGTGTCTCGGACTTGTTAGACCAACTCGTCGTAATAAAAAAAGGAAGAAGTAGAAAAAAAAAGCACAGAGAGTTAGCTCGTTATTGCGCGTTGAGGTAGTCGAAGGTTATCTTTTTTCCGCGAACTTTTTTACAGTCCGACTGCGCTTGCCAAACGTGCCTTCTGCATACGTTTATTTTTAACGACTCTCTTTCTCTCTTTCGCACAGAGAATTTGCTGCGCGAGCACGCTCTTGTGCTTTTGAAAAGACTAGCTGAAAATTTAGAAATGTTTACGATTATCGTTACTCCGAATAGATTATCATTACCTTTTTTTTTTACTCTCAATTTTCTATATAAATATGATTTCTCTTGTTAGCGCTCGTTTGTTGTGCTCGAGCTCATTATAATGTCGTAAGCCAGCAAACGTGAGAATACCAACGAAATATTCGGTGTCCAGTCGATCCGCCCACTCTAAACTTTCATTAAAAAAGAAAAAAGCAAAAAAAAAAACAAAATAATTGATGACAATTACATTATGACAATGTCCAGCGTCGGCAAGAAACGATTGAGCAATACTCGACTGCTCCGATCTTGAATCCCTTGAGAAACAAAAAAAAAGAAGTACTTTCACCTCCAAAAACGTCGAGAGTTTGGTAGCATCCGAAACCTCGAGCGTGTATATAAAGTCACGCATCAGGCGTATATAGACGGCGAGCGGTAGATATATATACGTACAACACGACGAGCAGAGAGTTGTAGGATACAGTCGAGGCGAGCGGAAGAGCTCTTCCGATGTTCCGCCGAGCTGAACAATTGGGCCGCGGCGCGCCGCGCACAAATATCAAGTGCACATTGTCTGGCTACGGCTTCGAGAGAGCCTCTCCCTTATACACTCTCCTCTTTTGCCCCTACGGCTTGCCCGCGGCCGAGATATCCGCGGCGCTTCTTGCGCTATACTCCGCACGCGTCTCTATACGCGCTCGCGGACGTTCTCGCTTTTTCCACCATTGCACACCGCTATACCAGCTGCGTACGCGCTGCCGTATATACGTGCTAACGCGCAACGTTGCATCCTTCGCCAGGACGTTTATTCGGACGTAACCAAGAATCAAAATACCACCACCTGTACATGGGCGTGCTTTCGAAATACACGGGCCACTCTCCGCCCAAAAAAATAAGGGCAAGGCCACACAAATTTTTATGAAAATGTAAATCGCCTCGGCGGCTAAGCTCGAGCTACCGGGATTTCTCGGGTCTCTCCATAGCGCTATAGGATCCGCCTTATCGCTCAATCAAGCCTCTTGCGATTATGTCGCTCTACGCGCGGCTCGGGAGGGAGAGAGGGAAGAGGACGCGCGCGAGGAGCATACTTACAGGCGGGCACACGCGGCGGCACGCGCGTACTAACGAGAGAGGAAGGGTTTTTATCTGATCCGACGTCTACATTCATTGTTGTGATAGAGTCGGCGTGGGTGAAAGGCAGCACGCGCGTCGATCGTGTTTGATCCGCGAAAATTTAGCTGCCGATATATTTTCGATCGCTACGCGTGTGTCGTCTATTGATCTTGGAGAGATTAATGCGTGTGTTGCGTAAAATAATATGCTTTTATAGCGGACAATTTGTTTAGCGATATCGATCGATACGTAAATTTATACGTACATACGGAAAATCGCAACAGAGTTTCGAGAGGAAAAGTCACGTATAGGCATTTGTAAAGCGCGTTTAATGATCGCAGCTCGTGTATCGAGCTTACCATACATAGAATTAAGCGCATTCGCGGCATAGCTGTTAAAGCGCATTTAAACGGAAGCCGATAGATCGAAAGCAGAGGGAGAGGGTTAAAGCGCCGAAGCCTATTACTAATCACTCGTTATCTCTCGAGAGCATTTACAAATGAATTCACGCGGTAAATCATTGAAACAGTCGTCTTGAGATTCCAAGCGCAGGATAAGAAATAATGCGCGCATTGATAACTGCGCCTGCACGCGCACACGTGCTTCTCGTGTCTGTGTATCGTCGAGAGGCTATTAGCGAAAGTCCCATCGAGTGAGAGAGAGAGAGAGGAGCTCTCACAATGCTCCTACCCTCGGCTATACCATTGAACATTATGTTTACACAAAGGCAGCTCTCGTGTTTCAGTAGGCTAAACTTGCTTAATTCATTGGCATAATTAGATCGAGACTTATTCTCTCTATACCCTCCCGGCTTTTCTTCGGTTTCCTTTTTTTTTCTCTTCTCCTCCTTTTTATTTAACGTTTTCATTCACTAAAAAAATGCGAACGTGTGAATATAATCGCGTTAAAAGAGTAGAAAGTCTGTTTTTTTTCTCCATCCGTTTCAAGCGGATTTCGTAAAATTCAGTCTGCTTCGCTTCTGGAGCAGGTAGACGATAAATTTTGCTGAAGATGAAAGAATAAAAATACGAGAAATCGCGCGTGTAACATATTTGTTCTTCTCTCAGATATCGCGTAATTGGTGGATTATACTTAAAGATTGTGTTGCGATCGGCTTTTTCAGGGCGATTACATATGGATCGAACCGATCTCGGGCAAGGAATTCGACGTGGCGATCGGCGCTCGGGTGGTATCGGCCGAAGGTAGACGCATCCAAGTCAAGGACGACGACAACAAGGTATTGCCCCACACGCTCTTTCTTAAAGCCCACCTGTAAAAGAAAACAGCACAAGAAAAAAAGAAATTATTGCGATCGATTAATGTAAAATAAAAAAAAAAAACAGGAACAATGGTTAACACCGGAGCGAAGGATCAAAGCGATGCACGCGACGTCGGTGCAGGGGGTCGAGGACATGATCAGCTTGGGCGACCTACACGAGGCTGGTATTCTGCGGAACCTGCTGATCCGTTACAACGAGCACCTCATCTACGTGAGTATCTCCGGAATTCCAATTACCCTCGGCTTTAAAACTCTCTTTCTCTCTCTCTCTCTTGGGCGAGCGCTAAAGTAACCGGTAAATTCTGCAGACGTACACCGGCTCGATACTCGTCGCTGTGAACCCCTACCAAATCCTGCCGATCTACACGGCAGAGCAGATAAAGCTGTACAAGGATCGGAAGATCGGCGAGCTGCCGCCGCACATATTCGCCATTGGCGACAACGCCTACACCCACATGAAACGATACAAGCAGGATCAGTGTATCGTTATAAGGTATACGAGACCAATTGTTGGCTCAACACGCTTTTTTTATTTGTGCTTTTGGGATATTTGTTTGGGTTTGGAGTATAAGAAAAAGAAATTGATGTAAGACTGATCATGATATTCTGTATATGAATGTGATACAATGGCAATTTTAGATGTCGGTTTTGTGAATGGCTGTTTTGTTTGGTTCAAGATTGGTGAACTTGAATAGGCTTGCTTTTTCATGACTGACGGATGAAGATTTTTTTTTTATTTTGCAATCACTCTTACATAAAGATACGTATACAGTTTTTAAAAGTTTTTTTTATTGCTCGCGTTATGTACTCTTCTTTTTTTTTACTTTTTTGAGGATGTTTAGAGGTTGAACAAATGATGACCTTATTATTGCCCAATACGCGTATGGAAAATAAAAGAAGGCAGAAAAATGAAACTCAAATTCGAAAGAGGCAAATAAATTATATGAAATAAAATGCTAATTTCCAGTGGCGAAAGTGGAGCAGGAAAAACGGAAAGCACAAAGCTGATATTACAGTACTTGGCGGCAATAAGCGGTAAGCACTCGTGGATCGAGCAGCAAATTCTCGAAGCGAATCCCATTCTCGAAGGTACGTAAATCTTCCATAGCATACGCTCAATAACTCACAAATCAAAAAGAAAAATAAAAGAAATCATATACCTATAATTTGAAAATTTTCCCAGCTTTCGGCAACGCCAAAACCGTGCGTAACGACAACTCCTCGCGATTCGGCAAGTACATAGACATCCTGTTCAGCGAGAAAGGCGTGATCGAGGGAGCGAAGATCGAGCAGTACCTGCTGGAAAAGTCGCGAATAGTGTCGCAGAGCCCGGACGAGCGGAACTATCATATTTTCTACTGCATGCTCGCCGGCCTGTCGAAGGAGGAGAAGCAAAAACTCGAACTCGAGGAGGCCTCGACGTATAAATATTTAACGGGCGTACGTACGATAAAACTGTTGTTCCTTTACGTGAGCGTCGTGCCAATGAGAATTACCGAAGCGCGCCTGCACCGCCTTCGAGCACCGCGTTATGTCTTTATATTGTAATTAATGTATATCAGTGTGTCACTATATTGCTTGTGTATATACTTTGACATCGTTTTCTATGTCCGCGCGTGATACTTTTGCCGTTTTATCCCTCCGCGAGAATATTAATCGCGTGTTGAATTTTTTTTTAGGGAGGCAGCATAACTTGCGAGGGCCGAGACGATGCCGCCGAATTCTCGGACATACGCTCGGCTATGAAGGTTTTGCTCTTCTCCGACAGCGAAATCTGGGAAATTTTGAAGCTCCTCGCTGCAGTCTTGCATATGGGCAACATCAAGTACAAGGCGACGGTTATCGGTAAGTCGATGGCACGGAGATTCATATATGTGCGTGGAAAAAGGCATCGTTGTAATCGTTAACGAAAACTCGACGTTTCTCTAGACAACCTCGACGCAACGGAAATACCGGAGCAGACGAACGTGAAGAAGGTCGCGCAGCTGCTCGGTGTACCCGTCCCATCGCTCACCGCCGCACTGACCCGTCGCACGATATTCGCCAGCGGCGAGACTGTTGTAAGTAGATCGGAAATGCTCGAATGCATAAATTATACGAGGATCACAAAATAAAAGAGAACAAGTTATGATGATTTTCAATGGTCTTTTTTGTTTTTCTCTTTTCAAGGTGTCGCTGTTATCGAGAGATCAATCGGTGGACATTAGGGATGCGTTCGTCAAGGGCATCTACGGCCGGCTTTTCATCCACATAGTGAAGAAGATCAACGAAGCGATAAACAAGCCGAGGAATACGTCGCGAAGTTCGATCGGCGTTCTTGATATATTTGGCTTTGAAAATTTCAACCACAACAGTTTCGAGCAGTTCTGCATTAATTATGCTAACGAGAATCTACAGCAGTTTTTCGTTCAGCACATATTCAAGCTCGAGCAGGAGGAGTACAATGTCGAGGGTATTAATTGGCAGCACATCGAGTTCGTAGATAATCAAGAGGCCTTGGATCTTATTGCCGTTAAGCAATTGAATATTATGGCACTTATCGATGAAGAATCCAAGTTTCCCAAGGTAGAGCACGTCTTTTTCAAAACAAAGCAATAATGCCAAAGGTATAGTTTTACGATTTACTTGATCCTAATGTAACTAATCTGTTTTAGGGCACGGACCAAACGATGCTTGCGAAGATTCACAAAACGCATGGGCTGCATCGTAATTATTTGAAGCCAAAGTCCGACATCAACACATCGTTCGGTTTGAACCACTTCGCCGGCGTCGTGTTTTACGATACGCGAACTTTTCTCGAGAAGAACAGAGATACCTTCAGCGCGGATCTTCTGCAACTGATACACATATCGTCAAATAAGTTTCTGCAGTCATGTTTCGCGGAGGATATTGGTATGGGATCGGAAACGAGGAAAAGGGCACCTACGCTCTCGACGCAATTCAAAAAGTCCTTGGACTCGTTAATGAAAACGTTGTGCAACTGCCAGCCGTTTTTCATTAGGTGTATCAAACCGAATGAATACAAGAAACCAATGGTAATTGATACAGCAATAATCTGTATAACCGCGATTAAAGAATTTTTACGTATTCTTACTTTTTCTTTTCATACAGATGTTTGATAGAGCATTGTGCTGTCGTCAATTGAGGTATTCAGGAATGATGGAGACAATCAGGATACGAAGAGCTGGTTATCCTATTCGTCATTCATTCACGGCTTTTGTAGAAAGATACCGGTTTCTTATACCTGGCATTCCTCCCGTAAAATTATTGGTAAGTAAAAATAAAAAAGAAAAATTATACAAATTTTTTTTTGTGTAATTTGGTAATCAACCTGCAATGCTTTCAGAAGGATCAATGTCGCATGGCAACTCTGAAAATCTGTCGAGCAGTCCTCGGTCAATCGGACTATCAGCTAGGCCATACAAAAGTCTTCCTAAAGGACGCGCACGACCTGTTTCTAGAGCAGGAGCGCGATCGCGTGCTCACACGCAAGATCCTTATTTTACAGAAGACGATCCGCGGTTGGGTATATCGTCGTCGCTTCTTGCGCATGCGAGCCGCAGCCGTGCGTATCCAGAAGTGCTGGCGCGGCTACGCGCAACGTCAGCGCTACCGGCGTATGCGAATAGGCTACATGCGGCTACAAGCTTTGATCAGGTCGCGAGTGCTGTCCCACCGTTTCCGACATCTGCGTGGTCACATAGTCGCGCTGCAGGCACGTGCTCGTGGACATCTCGTACGTCGAGCATTCCGTAAGAAGATGTGGGCTATTGTTAAGATTCAGGCGCACGTGCGACGTATGATTGCCCAGCGGCTGTACAAGAAGCTCAAACACGAGTATAGACTGCACATCGAGGCGCTTAAAATTAGGAAAAAAGAAGAGCGCGAGCTTAAGGACCAAGGAAACAAAAGGGCCAAGGAAATTGCCGATCAGCACTTTAGGGTAAAGACTGACGATTGATGAAAAATTTAGTTTCATAGAGGACATAATTAATAACAGTAAGGTTTAAAATTTGATTAAATTTTGTAGGAAAGAATGCAAGAAATGGAGCGAAAAGAAATCGAGATGGAGATGGAGGATAGGCGAAGGATGGAAATTAAAAAGAATCTTATTAACGATGCAGCGAAGAAACAAGACGAGCCTGTAGACGATAGTAAACTTGTCGAAGCTATGTTCGACTTCTTGCCGGATTCAAGCAGCGAAGCACCGACTCCTGCTCGCGAAACTTCCGTATTTAATGTAAGAGTTTAAAACAAGACTAAAACGATAGATTTTAGTTTTTGTTGTTTCTGACTGGTGATTATTTGTTTTATTTTAGGATCTTCCTGCTCCGAAAGCTGATCAACAAGAAATTATTAGTCCGGTGCAAACAGCATCGGAGGACGAAGAAGATTTATCCGAATTCAAGTTCCAAAAGTTTGCAGCAACGTATTTCCAAGGAAATATTTCGCATCAGCATTTTAAGAAACCACTAAAGCATCCACTCTTGCCTTTGCACACGCAAGGAGATCAATTGGTTCGTATTACAAATTATTAATTACAGCAAAATTTATTACCTTGTGCTATTCCATATCTTAATATTTTATTTAGGCGGCTCAAGCTCTGTGGATTACGATCTTAAGATTTACGGGAGATTTGCCAGAACCACGATGGAAAGAGGTGGAAAGAGATAACACGTCAGTAATGTCGAAAGTAACTGCGACTCTCGGCCGAAACTTTATTAGGAGTAAAGAATTTCAAGAAGCCCAACTTATGGGAATGGATCACGTAAGTTCTCTTCTACATTATAGTTTTATTCAATAACACTTTTAGCAAAAGGATCATACATAATAAAATAAATAATCATAAATACCGTAGGAGTCATTTATGAAGCAAAAGCCACGGTCAATAGGAAAAAAGCTAGTATCTCTAACGTTGAAGCGCAAGAACAAGCTTGGTGACGATGTCCGTCGTCGACTTCAGGAGGACGAGTATACTGCCGACAGTTACCAGTCCTGGCTGGAATCTCGGCCAACCTCGAACCTTGAGAAGCTCCACTTCATAATCGGCCACGGAATCCTTCGTGCCGAGCTTCGCGACGAGATATACTGTCAGATCTGTAAGCAGCTTACGAACAATCTAGTTAAATCGTCTCACGCGCGGGGTTGGATCCTCCTCTCGCTCTGCGTTGGCTGCTTCGCGCCTTCCGAGAAGTTTGTCAACTATTTGCGCGCCTTCATACGGGAGGGTCCGCCCGGTTATGCGCCTTATTGCGAGGACAGGCTCAAGCGTACCTTTAAGAACGGCACGCGTAATCAACCTCCCAGCTGGCTCGAGCTCCAAGCGACCAAGTCCAAGAAACCGATTATGCTGCCCATCACGTTCATGGATGGAAATACCAAGACTCTTTTGGCAGACTCGGCGACAACAGCGCGCGAACTTTGTAATCAACTCTCTGACAAGATTAACCTGCGTGATCAGTTTGGCTTCTCGCTCTACATTGCGCTTTTTGACAAAGTTTGTACATTTTTCTTAATTTATGTCAATTACACTTAAGTACGCGAATCTAATAACGCTTGTTTGATTCTTGTAGGTCTCGTCATTGGGCAGTGGAGGTGACCATGTCATGGACGCGATATCCCAATGCGAACAGTATGCGAAAGAGCAGGGAGCACAAGAGAGAAACGCACCCTGGAGATTGTTCTTCCGTAAAGAGATTTTCGCACCTTGGCATGAACCCACAGAGGATCAGGTGGCGACAAACCTGATTTACCAGCAAGTTGTACGAGGCGTGAAGTTCGGCGAGTACCGTTGCGACAAGGAGGAGGACCTAGCAATGATAGCTGCTCAACAGTATTACATCGAATATCACACCGATATGAACGTGGAGAGACTGTTCACTCTGCTACCGAACTATATACCCGATTATTGCCTCGCTGACGTCGACAAGGCGATCGAGCGATGGGGACATCTTGTTCTCCAAGCTTATAAAAAGGTACGATGCCTGACGAGTTATTTTCAACGTGATCTTTTTTTTGTTTAAAATTTCATCTTATATAACGAATGATATTTTTTAGAGCTATTACTTGAAAGAAAAGGTACCAGCACTCCGAGTTAAAGAGGATATAGTCGGTTACGCCAAATTCAAGTGGCCTCTGCTGTTCTCGCGCTTCTACGAGGCTTACCGAAATTCAGGCCCGAATCTTCCCAAGAACGATGTGATCATAGCGGTCAACTGGACCGGTGTGTACGTCGTAGATGACCAAGAGCAAGTCCTACTGGAGCTGTCATTCCCCGAAATAACCACCGTATCTAGTCAAAAGTAAGGGCACAATTTCTTTTTCCTCGCGATCACATTCGCTAAACTCCGAAAAAACTATCGTTTTATTAAATTTGCAGAACAAGCAAGATGTTTACGCAGACGTTCAGCCTGTCGACGGTGCGTGGCGAGGAATTTACGTTCCAGAGCCCGAGTGCCGAAGATATCCGCGATCTCGTTGTCTATTTCCTCGAGGGTTTAAAAAAGCGCAGCAAATACTGCATTGCTCTTCAAGATTACAAAGGCGAGAACTCATCGTTCCTAGCGTTCCAAAAAGGCGACCTTATCAGCATCGAGGATGATACCGGCGACGAGAGCATGTACAACTCGGGCTGGTGTTCGGGAGTGTGCGAGCGCACCGGGGAAAAGGGTGACTTTCCTGCAGAGACTGTCTATATTCTGCCGACGCTTACGAAACCACCAAATGACATTCTGGTAAGTGGCTTATTCAATTTCTTGGTAATCTTGAATTCAAAGAAATGCTTTGATTACGTGTCTTGTGCTTGCCGGTCGAATTATATCATAATTGCGATCAATCATTTTTGAGAGTATGCAAATAAAGCCATGATTGTGTTGTAGTCGCTGTTTAGCGTCAACGGACACGAGAACGGACGAAGGCTGTATCCCCAACCGATGAACGGAATCGAGACTCGAGACAAGCCGCACACTTTGATGGAATACGCGATCGATCACTTTAGGTAAGGAGCTTAAAGCTTATCATCCCTAGAACCGTTATCGCTTCAAGTATAAAACTACAGAACATGTCGTGCAAAAAGATGTCGTGACCAAAGTTTAATGAGTACTTGCTTTGGGTCAATAGGCCACCGCCAAAGAAGACGATGTCGAAAGCGCTGACACTAACTACGGCGCGCAGAGGCCATCCGGACGAGTTGTGGCGACACTCGCGTGAGCCGCTGAAGCTGCCGCTGTTACGCAAACTCGTGTCCAAGGACGAGTTGGCGGACGAGGCTTGTTTCGCTTTCAGCGCAATCCTGAAGTACATGGGCGATCTGCCGACGAAGAGGCCAAGGATCGGTAACGAGTATACGGACATCATATTCGACGGGCCGTTGAAAAACGAGATCCTGCGCGACGAGATCTACTGTCAGATAATGAAGCAGCTCACGGATAATCGGAACAGGCTGAGCGAGGAGCGCGGCTGGGAGCTCATGTGGCTTGCTACGGGGCTTTTCACCTGCAGTCAGAGTTTACTTAAGGTCAGTTTTATCGAGATATCGTTAGAATTTGGATTACGGACGTTAATGATTAATGTTACGTGTGTATAGGAGTTGACGCTGTTCCTGCGAACGCGGCGTCATCGCATTTCTCAAGATTCACTGCAGAGGCTACAGAAGACCCTGCGCAACGGGCAGCGGAAGTATCCGCCTCATCAAGTCGAGGTTGAGGCGATTCAGCACAAGACTACGCAGATATTCCACAAGGTTTACTTTCCCGACGATACCGATGAGGCGTTCGAAGTTGACTCCTCGACGAGGGCTAAGGACTTTTGTCAAAATATAGCTCAGCGATTGAATTTGCGCTCCTCCGAAGGCTTCAGTTTATTCGTCAAAATTGCTGACAAGGTCATTTCCGTACCTGAGGGAGACTTTTTCTTTGACTTCGTGAGACACTTGACGGATTGGATGAGAAAGGCTCATCCAACCCGAGATGGTAAGATTTTGAATTAAATAATTATTTTGGAGTAAAAATTTATTAGCAGTACTCTTATAATACGTTATGTTTTAGGTTTATCGCCGCAATTTACGTATCAAGTATTTTTCATGAAAAAGTTGTGGACGAATACTGTTCCTGGCAAAGATAGAAATGCTGATTTAATATTCCACTTTCATCAGGAGCTTCCGAAATTGTTGAGAGGTATAGGATGATTTGTGCATGTGTTTTACTTGGATAAATAGACTGTACTTATCATTTCATTTTATTAATAGGATATCACAAGTGTACAAAAGAAGAAGCTGCCAAATTGGCTGCGTTAGTGTACAGAGTTCGCTTTGGAGAGAGTAAACAAGAACTGCAGGCAATAACGTAAGATATAATGGATTTCAATGACTTTTATCATCAATTAATGTTTCACTAATGAAAAATATATTTTATTTGAAGGCAAATGCTGAGAGAACTAATACCTGGTGATTTAGTAAAAACACAAAGCTCAAACGAGTGGAAACGAGCAATCATCGCCGCTTACAATCAAGATGCTGGTAAGTAAGCTTGAAAATTTTAATTGTAGAATAAGCATGTCAACTTTTTTTTTTTTTTTTAAAGGTATGAGTCCAGAGGATGCAAAAATCACATTTTTAAAAATTGTTTATCGGTGGCCGACATTTGGATCGGCATTTTTTGAAGTTAAGCAAAGTACCGAACCAGACTATCCAGAACTATTGTTGATCGCTATAAATAAACATGGAGTCAGCTTAATTCATCCTCAAACAAAAGTAAAAACCATTAAATTAATTAAAAAAAGCAAGAATTAAAAAACGATCTTTATTAAACATAAAATTTTGCCTGTTGAATTTTTAGGACATACTAGTGACACATCCGTTTACAAGAATCTCCAACTGGTCTTCCGGAAATACTTATTTCCATATGACTATAGGAAACTTAGTGCGAGGCTCAAAATTGCTGTGCGAAACATCGCTTGGTTATAAAATGGATGATCTGTTAACTTCTTACATTTCGCTTATGCTTACGAATATGAATAAGCAGCGCACGATACGAATGAAATAAAACGACATTTGTAAAGATAATCTTTTTGAAACATTTGATCTTTTTTTGCATTCTATGGGAACGTGAAACTAAATCTTTTCAGGTGTTTAAAGTTAAAAAAAATTTTAAATAAATTTTAGTAATTTTCGTCAAATGAAATGTGTTTGGAAGATGTTATTAATGTAAAATATTTAGACAACTTATTTTTAAATATTTGGCAAATATATACATCTAAAAATTAAATAACGCTTATTAAGTTTTTAACAATCAAAGATTTTAATATTTAGGTGTATTTAACTTGTTAAGAACTTGTAAAAAATGTTGTATTTGTCAAATTGCAGTACTAATAATATTAATCTAGACGTTATCTAAAATAAGATTTGTGTATGTAATTAAATTTTATAAAAATATCAATTCAATGAGAGGTTTTTTTCAAATTACGTATTTATATAGAACCAACATACTTGTAAATAAAGGCAAATAAAGGAAATAAAAAATTATGTTTGATTTTCAATAAACATTTTAAAATCATGCATTCAGTGTTTAATTATTGGCAAACAATAACTTATTATAATTGATTTTAAAACTGTAAATAAAATCTACATGTGCCGTCAGTTCTGACGTTTATAGCATGTAATTATGCTGTTATTAATTTAGGATTACACAGAATGTCGGAGAATAATAAAAGTAACCCCGTTTACCGTCCACGCATTCACGATCCCGATGTTAATTGTGAGTAAATTCCCAGGGTATACCCTACCGACATTCCTGGGTAACAATAGATGTCTTAAAGGAAGGCATTCTTCTGTTGATGCTATCTCATTTCCCTTCAGAGATTATTCCGTTTGATTGCTTTTTTGTCAAGTACCTGTAGATGATTTCTCTTGGCTTATTCGCAATTAACTTAAAAAATAAAATTTTATTAGAAATCGCTTTACTTATACATTTCGATTCTGATTGTACTATACTCAAAATTTCACTAAAATGTACTAAAATACTTTTTGAAAACACTTTTTGCTGTTTAATGTATTTAATTTATACTTATTTTACTTCTTTTATATTTATATTAGGATAATCAGGATGTGAGTAAATATTAATTTTTATGTTTTTTTTATGTATAATTTATTAGATATGATTACCACTTTTTTAAAATTTATAAAATATATTTTTGGAATAATTTTTTCGAAGCTCTAACATACACTTTATAAAATTTGCATTCAATACTTCACATTATTTCGCACATTACGAAGCTGTTTAAGTGAATTTCGGGTAAAAAATTTAATAAATATAGTCACCGTTTTTTCCTTTTACAAAATTTATACGCCTTTACAGCTAGTATAATGTACAAAAATTTTTCATACCACAATTTATATGTGAAGACTAAAATTATTTCGAATTTTCAAAAGAAAATTGTTGTATTTACTAATTGCTACTCACATTATCCCTAAATAATTTTCTCCTTTGAAGTCGACATACTTTATGCTTGATTTAAAACCCTCAGCCACTGGTACATAATCTTTTAAGAATTTATGTTCACATTTTTATAATTTGCTTTTAAATTCTAGCATTTGTTCGGTTACTACTAGCCGGAAAATTGTGTGACTCTTTATATCACAGTAGTAACTGTAGTAGTGCAGGATTGATAAAATTTACATATAGTTATTATATACAATTGCAAAAAAAAAAAATAATAAACAGATTCTTATACAGTCATGCAATAATTGCTTGTTCATGAACGAACTACGACGCTTTCGTTCTTATAATAAACGATATTTCTTAATATTGACTGAAAAAGATATATTTTATTCTTACAATCAAGTTTTCTTCTATCATAAATAGAATATAAATTTGAATAATTATATTTCCGTTTATATTTTAACATTATTATATATTTTTATTAAAAATATTTTTTAAACATTCTTTAGATCTTATAAAGTAGCGATAAATCGGTCATCATTGTTATAAATTGATTACGTAGTAAAGTGCGAATGTATATTTTTTTACGCGAGGCATTCTAAATATGACAATTGAGTAAAAGTATTTGTTGTTATATTACAATGTTGTATTTAATAACAAGCACGAATCGCCTCCTAATTTAACTTTTTTTCCCTTAAAAAAGAATTTATGCCAACACATAAAATAAGAAATATCGTTTTTTGTCATCTCACAGAGAGAATATGCAGCTAAACACAATATCATGTTGAGATAAATTATTATTCAATAAAATTTGTATTAACAACTTAATACAACTACATAATCTATTATACATTGATAATGCATTGCATTGTCCACATCACACACAAGTTCATCTCTTTTATTTACTAATCATACATTACATGCATGTAAGTATGTTCTATTGCTATGATCTGAAATCAGATTTGGATTCTCTTATAAGAGAATAGTCCCAGATGCAAGGTCAACTTGTAAAATGATTTAATGTCAAGTTGTTGTATTTATGATAGTATTGTCAGGTTTTTCAATTTAGAAGTTGAAGTATTTGAGCAAAAATAATTTTATAATTCCAATAATTATATTTATTTTAAAATATCTTTAAAATCTTTTAGACAATATATGTATATCTATATATAATTTTACAGACTCGAAGAGTATTAAAAATATAATTTTGTCAAGCTTTTTAAAATATAATGTTTTATAAAAATTCTATAAAAATTTTATAGTAATTGTATAATTGTGACTTATTAAATTATTTTGTTCGTTTGCTATAATGCACCAAAATAAAATTGTTCAAATGTACACGCTTAGGTTTATAATAAATCTTTGAACGTCGAAACTTCTTTATACAATTAAAACGAAAACGAAATTGCAGATATAAATATAGTAAAAAAAAATACACCTATACGTAAATTATGTAAAAAAAAACACCGAATAAATAAATTACAAACAACTATCTGCACAAGGATTTGAAAAAAATCAAGTCTTTGAATCCCTCTTAATGATCAAGAGACGTACTTTGAGAGTCTCTACTACACCTGGAACGATTCCCTCATTGAACACGGTTCCTTTGCAAGGCAAGAAGAATTGGTGTCATCGACGTCGAGGACCGGTGCGGTTACCGACGGATACGGTCCAGTTGCAACTGCGGAGGCAGGATCATCTTCGTGAACGGCGCCTCCATTAAAAGATCCCCAGTCGTTAGGGTTCGGGCTATATCAGAGACCCGGTTGAGGTGGCTGATGATGGTTCCAAGGCACGTCGGCAATAGCCGGCTGCTGCATCGTCGCCGGTTGCTGATGACTCATTGGCCTTGGCACACGCATAATCTCGCTGGCGGGAAGACAGTGCTGTCTGGGTCCAGGTTCAGGCGTGTACGTGAACGTAAGGCCGGTCGCGTAAATGATGCCATCGTTGCGCACCAGTGAAACCGGGACCTGAGTCGGCTGATGAATCCAGAGCCATTCGCCTCTGAACTGAGATATGTCCGGTACAACGCATAGCATACTCTCTTGACAGCGGTACATAGTCTCGGCCTCGACGTCGCCGAACCAGACCTGCAGATTGGGCGTGAAATTATCGCCGGTGAGCTCGAGCATGGCCACGTCTCCTCCGCCGTTGAGATTTAAACTGTGGACAAGGGGTACTGGAGTGACGGGCGAGCGAACGGGGCCCATGCCTTCGTAGAAGGTGTACTCGGCGCGATCGGTGCTGATGATCGTCCAGCAGGCGCCGTCGTTGATCATCTCCTTGTTGGGCTCCTTGGGACAGGGGGTGGCTTGGAACTGGATGATGCGCTCTTGCGACAGGCAGAGGTACATGTGATCCGTGTCTTTCATGTAGAACGCGCACTTGTGCAGCTGCGAGACCGGATCGTCGGCCTCTAAACTAGCCATCTGCTTGTCGACCTTCCTGATGACGAGCCTGGGCAGTGCCATCCCCGTCTCCGAGCACACCAGCTTGACCGTACTGCCGTAGTGCACGTAGCCGTCGCGCACTTGGAACTCCTCGGACTCGCTCTCGTTGTCGTCGAGCAGGTGAATCGTGAACGCGCCCCACTGCGTCGAGCTCGCGTGGAAATTGTTGTTGTCGACGTGGAGGTAGCGCGTGCTGACGGTTTGGGAGCGCAGCCGATTGAACAGGGCGACCCGCGTGCCCGAGGCGATGCAGAGGTCCGCGTTTTTCAGGCTCTGCTTCTTCTTCGACGGCTTCGAGATGACCTTGATGCGCTTGCTGTGGAAGACGCCGATGTCGTGGCCGCTGCCGTAGAACATCTTGACCGAGAGCATGAAGTGCTTGCGCTTGTCCGAGTCGGATATGTAGAGGGTCTTGGCCGCGCAGTATTGCTTGCCGTTGTTCAGGTCAAGCTGCTGCATGTCCTGGTCGGAGTTGCCGATGCCGATGAACGCGCAGAGCTGGCTCGACTGCTCGGACTCGCCGTCCCGGCGCATCTGCTCCTGTCGCTGGGCCCAAGCGTTGCCCTTGAGATAGATGCACGGCGGCGGGCAGAAGAAACGCTTTTCATTGCCGTATGACTTTTGGGCGACCTTGGCGTGGAGAATGACGACGACCATGTCGGCCTTGCCTTGGGTTCGCTTGTGCTCGGCGAGGTAGTGCTTCATGGCGTCGCGGCTCAACCGCTGCTCCTGTGACTGTGGCTGCGGGTGTCCGGGCTGGTCCGCTCGGTAGACACCCCCGAAGCGCGGATATGCCGGCATTACGGCCGTCGGCGATGGGGGCGACTGCAGCCCGTGCGCCATCGCCGGCAAGCCGTACTGGCTGTGGGGCATTATTGCTGCTGGATCCAGCTCTGCTACCTCAAACTATTTATTTTCAGCATTTAAACAGCCTCTCTTCTGTCTGACGTTTCAGACATCATTGATGTGGCCTTGAAGCTTGTCCGCCTGAAAAAATAACAAACATTTAGTATATATGCAATTAAAATTGTTGAAAATGTTTTTTAAAATACTAGCTTTTATCAATATTTAAGTAATCATGATTTAATAATGTATAGTGGTAAAATATTTGTAACTATTTTTTAAGCAAATTTTAAATTAATCAAAAGAAATGCAGAAACTGTTAAAAACTACATTAATAATGTGTTAATTAATTATTCATGATTATGAAAGAAATATTTGAAAAAGCATTGAGTTTTATTAACATGGGATTAATTGTGTTATGCAGCTGTGCATTATTGTTTGTTACTAATAAACCAGGAAACTTCCAGAAACAGTTATTCATTTTCACATTTGCATTTTGCAGAAAGTGTACAATGTAGATCTAATGCAACAAGTGCTACTGAGGTGCGTGGGAAGCCTTTTTATTATCTGCAGCACACAATTAGCCCAAGATATCTCGCTTTAAATGAGCGGCTGAGAATTACTGCTCTGCGCACACAGGAAAGAGGAAACACGTTTGGTCCGTGGGAACACAGTCAGTCTCATTTTTCTTGCATAAATTAAGGGTACTGTTGTCTTTAGAGAGGCACCAGCAGAATTTTACTTAAAAATAGCAGTATTTCACTTCTTTCTCAAAAAACTTGCTGTACTCTCAGAGTTAATTCTCTTAAAAAAATCACCACTAGATAGTTATACACTTGCACTCGACTAACAGAATCTTTAATTATGATGCTAGGTCGAGGAATGACTTTGCATTGTGAGTAGTCAGCCAAGACTGATAAAGCATTTTCAATGCATCAAGAAACGTACCAGCCACACAAACAACCGTGGAATTAAAATACATGCCACTGTTGTTAAATGCCAAATCCAATACATATTCATGAAAATAGGTATACTGAACAATAGATATCAATCCACACAGAGGGCACATTAAAGCTAGTCACAGTGAATTTCGGATTCGATTATTTCTTCGCTTTAAAATTAAAATCGGCCGGGCTCAATAACAAGAGCTAAAACAAAGTCGAGTCTGGCCTACAATTTGAAATCCGTAATATCTTAGCTCCCATTCATGCCGCGACGAGTGCGAACGATTACCTACCCTGTACATCAGACGCATCCTTGCTCCAAAATAAACAAACGAACAAACTCAAAGTAGTCCCAGGCATTATCCTTCCCAAGCCGACAATCAGTCCACGGAGAAGCGCGAAAAACCCGTTGATCAATGAAACGCGCGATTCTCGGGTTCGAGCAGTACAAGTATCGTAAAATTCGTAAACAGAATCGCGCGCGCGCGAGAAAAAGAGAGAGAAAGAGACGTTTCACGCGGAGAGGTTATAAGCGCGGCGTCGTGTCTCCGCGGGCGTGCGTTGGCATGCACGCACATCCTCTATTATCATCATCTTCGGCCAGTGCAGGAGAGCCACACTGGCAGCAGGGGCACGCACACACAGAGAGTCGTACGCGCAGGGGAAGGGCGGAACACGCGGAGAACTCGAGAACGCGCAGGAGAGGAGCACCTCCCTGGGCCGGCGCGTTTCTCTCGTCGCGCGCGCGAGAGAGAGAGAGAGAGCGCGTTATTAAACGAGCAAAAAAACCGGCGTCCGATCCCGCGCGCGCGGTCGCGAAAAAAGACGAGCACAACAGCGCGCAGCTCTTGAGAGAGTGAGAGCACGCAGAAGCATCAGGAAAGAATCAGGAGTACAGGAGGAGAAGAGAAGGAGCATGAGGAGAGAGAGGCGGTCCGAGGGGGGTCCGATCTCGATCGAGTCTACTCACCTCGGCCTCTTCAGAGGGCCCCTTTCCTCGGCAAGATCATCCCTGTAGCCGGAGTAGACTGGAGCGAGCTAGCCCGGTCCATCCTGGGCCAAGCCTGGGGATAGAGAGAGGCCGCGCGCGCAAGCCAAGGACAGACGGCTGCAGAGAGCCCGGCCCGCGTAGCCGTCCGCCCGACCGAGCGACTGTCCGTCCGTCAGTGCGACAGAGCAGCAGCAGCAGGCCCCCGCAGCCGGGCCGGTAGTAAGTACACACACACACAAACACACTGTTATTCTGTTCGGCGGCGCGGGCTTGCACGGCTCTCCGTGTGCCGGAGTGGTGGGGGCTGTATCTCAACTCGTACCTTCGCCAGCGGCTGCTTTAACGAGCTCCCTGGTAGCGAGCTCCTCTCGTGTCGAGGCTGCGCTGCCCCAGGTGTCCGCAGGGAGAGAGAGACCTTCTCGTCGTGGGCCCGGATTCAAAAAACACCTGTTCACGGCTTTCCGAATTTTCCGCGCAGTCGAGCCAACTGCAGGGCGAGAGGGGGAGAGAGAGGGATCGCGAGCGCAGGCGCAATCGGTTCGACGATGATCTACCGCGAAATTTAAAAGTCGCCGATATCGGTAGCCGCTCTCCGGTCTCCCGGCGATTTAAACGAGCAACGTCGGGAAAACCGTGCAGCGCACCACAGCCGATTTGTTGGCTGCTCTAGCCACCGAGCGCGAGAGTATCACACACACACAGCACGCGCGGAGTCCGAAGCTTGACAGTTTCGCCGTGACACTTGCGCGTATAACTTTGGCAGCGATTATTGCACAGCCGGTTTCGGTGTTACGTAACGAGCGTGCGTCCGAGAATTACGTAAAATCGAGACGACAGCGGTCCCGATCGCAACCGATCGCGCACCTGAACGAAACGAGAGCAGAGTTTACTCGCTTGTTACAAGCGCGTAAATGCGCGAGAGCGAGACAGAGTCAGAGCGGTGTATAGAGGTGTGTGTGCTCGGTGCGAGAGCTGAGTATAGTGGCCCCGTGTCTCGGCCTGGAATCGGACTGAAGCGCAGCTAAAGAGCAGCGTGCGCTGTAGGGCTCTAAAAAGGAAGCCCGAGAGACAGCTTCACCAGCACAGGGGCAGAGAACGAACGAGAGAAAGAAGAGAGAGAGAGCAAGAGAGATGGAAGAGGTTCGACGGGCAGAGAGGGGAGCGCACGTGTGCAGGGGCGGCGGAGAGGGGAGGGGGAGGGGGGGAAAGGAGGTGGAACGGGCGGGGAAACGGCGAGTTCCACCGAGTCTCGCGCGAAACGCCAAGTTTATTACGGGAGCGCGCGCTAAAGGGACGAATGGGTAGAGGTGTACGGTATGGCAGTAGCAGGGGCTAGGATAGCTACTGCTCCGCTGCAGTTTCTATTGTTTTACACGCTATAACGCCGGCCGCGCGCAAAAGAATGGGCCCGAAGCGTTCTCGCGCGCGCGTCCCTCTCTCTCTCTCTCTCTCTTGCATTCGAGAGCCTCTCGCGCACGCTATGCGCTCTGCTCCGATATTACGGAGCGTCGAGCAATGCTCTCCGTCCTTGTTGCTCTCCCGTTCACTTTCCCTCTCTTTCTCTCTTTCGCTCCGTTTCTCTCCGTCTGTCTGTCTGTCGGAGTAGGCTCTCTCTCTCTCTCTCTCTCTCTCTCTCTCGCCCTGGCAGCGGCGGAGTCGGCGGCTCGTCGTCGTCCCCTCTACTCGCCGCGCGCCGAGAGCGTGTACTACGGCCCCGCTGGAATTGCTGCCGCAAAAGGATGTTGGGGTTACCCCGGGGGGCGTGGGAAAAACCTGCTGTGGGAAAGAGTGGGTGGCCTCTACCTCACTCCACTTATATTCCCGTCCGCCCGTTCCTATCCCCCTCTTTTCGCTCTCTCTCTCTCCCTCGACCGAGCGACGAGACACGTCGTCGGTGTGTGCGCGCACACACAGCTCCTCTCTCTCTCTCCCGTTTATCCTCGTGTAGGTGTGTAGGCCTATGTCTGTATAGGATACACCACACGTACAAAAAGCTATGTGTGTGTGCGAGAGCGCGTCGATAAACGCGGCCGTATAAAAGGTTACTTATCGCGCCTGAGAACGGGGCTAGTCCCCGCGGCGAGCCTCTCTCTCTCGCACACACAGAGTGAGAGAAACACCCAGACACCTATACTCGCTCGTTTGCCTCTGTATATAAAAGTAAACGCGACACACGTCCGTGTGCCGCTGCGTGAGAGCGTGAAACTCGCGGAAGTGTGCGAGCCCCCCTTCTGCTCTCTCTCTCGCTCTTATTCTCTCCCCCGAGACGACGTCTATATACTCTTTGGAGAGCGAAGAAGATGCGCGGCGCGTAGCGGCCGTGTGAATTTTTTTCTCTCCCTCCTCTTCCCTCCCGAACGCCTACACTCTATTTCTTTTACCGGCGCTACACTCAGCGCTTCTTCTTCTTTTTCTCCGCCTACTCCTTCTTTCGCGCCGGAGAGCTACCGACTCTAGTCTCTCTCTCTCTCTCCCATCCATCTCTTATATCGGGACGGACTGCCGAATCGTTAGGTGCGTCGAGAGCAAGCTATATAGGTGTAAGCATTATCTCTCTCTCCTCCGTGCTTTTCAGCTTTTAAGAGCTAAGCTCGTGATCCCTCTGCCATCACCACCACCCCCCTAGAGGCACTATGGGCTTCCGATAAAACTCCCCAACGCAAAGCCGATATTCTCGAAAGCCGATTGCGAAGTACACGGAGCGAAGACACAAGTGCTTTTCGTTAAAAGCGCAGCGGCGCGCTATAATACCCCCCTTCCCCCTGCGACAAACCCCCAAACTGCCTTTTAAATTTTCAATGTTCCAGAGTTGAAAAGTGTCTTATAAGGTATAGCATGTAAAACGAGCTTTAATAACGTAATCGAACCGACGTTTCAAGGTCGCGATGATTAAAGAGCCAAAAGATATTTCGTGCTGCCGAAAACAAAGCCGCGCGCTTCATAATTGTATATGTGTGCATACAATAAGACCCCGGCGCTATATAGTTATTTAGAAGCTAAGATACAACAGTAGTGTAGGTCTTTATGTACATACACATCTACGTATGCGTCCATGGAGTGATGGGAGGAAAAAAATTCCCACGGCTTTTCGTTCTAGTTCACTTAATTTTCTCGGGGCCAGCTCTATCCGAATGCAAGAAAGAAAATCACGGCATTAAAGTGAAAGCTTTGTTCGCGGCTCTCCGCTGTATATATGTGTACATGTATATACACCACACATAGCAGGCTAACAAACGTCGCGCTGAGCCCCGCGCGCGTGTATCACGTTTATATATATGTATATAAATAACACGCTTGCTTTTGAGTTTTCGAGTCGCTGTGGTAAGACCCACGAGCGCACTCTTTTTTATTTTGCAAGAGGGAAATAATCGATCCATTTGAAAACTGCTCCTTTGAATTTCGAACAGTTTTCGCATAGACATTTCGGAGCGCGAGCTTTAAGCCAGGCGGAAAGTACGCCTCGAGAGCATTAAATGCTATAGGCCTGTGGGCGATAAGAAAATTTTAACGGCCGCGCTTAGAGCTCAACTGACGACTACGTCTCGTCGTCATCTAAATTGCATTATAATTTCTGTTTATTATACGCGCTCTCTTTGCTCTGCTCTCACGGCGACCCTTTTTCCAGCGTCGTAAAGCCGCAAACGTTTACGGCCGAGCCTCGGCAAACGGAAACTCGGACCTGCGAACCAATGCCGTGTATACCGTCTATAAATTCGAGAAACGTATAACCGCATCGTCTCTAATTCGTCTATTATGTAATAAGCGCGGCCGTGATCTAATCGGCCATCTATCCTCACGGGGCTAACCGATTCAATTATATATACATATTTCTCTCAGGATTTCGTTAAATTTTATTTAATTACGCGGTCGATGTTCTCAAATCTTCATGAGAATAAGCTCTTTGTAGCAAAGTAGTTTCTTCAATTTTGTTCTGTAATTGCTATACATAAAAAATAAGATTTTCCTTTATTTTCTTTTTACTTATCGCCACTGCTAATACGCTGAAACGCTCTTTTTATGTACGACACGCCGTGAAAAAGAGCCGCCCAGAGAGAGAGAGAAAATCTATGTGCCCTTCTACTTATCCCGTGAACGAGCAAGCACGAGCAATCTACGGCGTGCGTTCTTACAGCGGCCGAGAGAAGAAAGAAACTCGCTGGAATATCCATTAGTTTTTCATCGGCTTACCATTAGCCATTTCACCCCCTCGCATTAACACTTGCTCCGTATATATTGACGCGAGGGGAGTGAGAAAAGTAAGGGTCCATTCGGTTCTTCCCCCTTTTATATATTCGCAAGGCTCTTCTAAATGTTGATACAGCTGCAGGATAATATTCCTTTATCTTGCAATTGTTTCGGAGAGATTTCTCGAATTTAATGCAGATAAACACACTGTTTTCAAGGGTTTATTTAATTTAGCTTCTTTGCATTATTTCATTGACGATTTCGCGCTTTTTGCTTACGTTACGTTTTAAGAAATTCTGAGGCGCGAATGACGCGATAGTCCAAAGAATGTCTTGCGTGTAAACAGCGATAAAAAGAAAACATAGAGTGAGGCTTGTTACAGATTAGATCCTCATTTAAGAATCATGAGTTAGCAGTTTTATTGCGTCTCGACGTCGGTGCCGGCTAAAATCGTTGCTCACAGTTAACATTTTCTCAATTTACATTGATATAATAACCTTTTGAAAATATAAATGTTCAATGCATAAATATATAACCGGGAGGTATATATAAAAAAAAACGACGAACAAATCAAGACAACAAGTTGCAGAAGAAGCAGAGAGAAAAAGGTAGAGAGGGAGAGAGAAAGAAAGAGACGCGCACGTGGATCGCGGCCAATCGAGCTATAACCAGCGAGCGGGCGGGGGCGGGAGCGTTGCAACGTGAGAATCGCGCTCTCGCGGCCAAACCCGGGCGCGGCCGCAGCATGCGGGTGCGCGCTCGGAAAGCTCCCCCTTCCTTATCTCTCTCTCTCTCGCTGGCTCTTATAGCCGCAGCCAGGATTTTACAATGCCATTTTCGCGCGATCGCGACGCCGCGATATGAATGCCTGCAGATACACGCTCACCGACCACCTCTCCCCCCTCGGAGCATTGGTCTAAACCAAAGCACGACGTGGCCTGCGGCCGCTTGATGGTTTCTGCGTTTTT
>JAPYYQ010001094.1:0-40483 GCA_030522585.1 Anagyrus pseudococci | reverse complement strand
TTTAATATATTTCGAGTCTGTCCCCCAAAACCTATACAGTATAGTAAATTTTCTAAAATTTTTTTGTAAAATTTACTTATACTTATTTATACGTGTATAATCATTGGATTTTTACAGTTATGCATGGAATTTCCGAGTACATTTCTTGGGATCTGATTATCCGTTATCATCCGATCAACATATTTTCACTGTCATTGTTACAAAACACGCAATAACTCGATTTATCTATAACGTGATGTAAATAAATAATGACTGTATTAATATATTGATAACAGTAATAATCAAATTATAAATAATAATAATGACATCGAGCGCTAAAGAGCTGACGGTAACTTGAATTAAAAGTAGCGCAGAATTTTGTCAATGTCCCGAAACGATAATACATCGACGTTAACGTTGTGAGTACGTTGGCGTACAAGTGAGAGAGAAAGATAGGTGAAAGAGGGGAAAATTGTCGAGTCGCGGTTTTGTTTATCCACCGTCTCTGTCCCACTTGGCGGCCGAGGGGCGCATTACTCAAGCGTCCGAATAAAGCGGATTGCGAGTAGAGCGGCGGACGAATCGAGGCGAGTATAGAGGAGGAGGTGGTGGCTAGGGTTGAATTTCGCAAGGAGATGCAACGGGCGGCGCCAGCAGCGGTGGCCCGCAGGCCAAGATCACGCCCGGCGCACGCATCGTCCCCCCTTCCCCCTCGAGGTCAGCGTACGCACTGTTGGGAAAACCGGAAGTCGTTCTCTTTCTCTCGCGCTCCTCCTTCTGCCGCGCTTAGAAACTCGAGAGCCGCGCTCTCTTTTCTCTATCTCTCTTTGCCTTGCCGTTGAAACGAGGTCACGCAGTTCTCTGTGTTTTTTCTCTCTTCTATTGCGTAATTTCCAAACTATGCGCTTTATTATTTTTCTTAATGCTATTGTTGTTTTTCGAGATTTTTGTGGTCGTTGCTGCTGCTGTTGTTGTTGTTTACGTCGTATTATTTTTGCGCCACGCACACGCGGGCTCGGTCAATTAACTCGCAGCGAGAAATTACGGGCTGTAGCGCAAGCGGAGAAAAATACGAGCGACTTGTGCAGCCGGTGTGTGTGTGTGTTGTTGACTTGAACTTGTCCGTATACGTACGCGCGTGTTAGGTGTGTGTGTGCGTCAAGTATCACTTCCGTACGGGCTTTCTCTCTCTCTCTCTCTCTCTCTGCTTCTCTCATTGCCGAGCATATTGTCGAGAGCGTCGGTTATTTTAAAGCTGGATAATCGAAAAATTGTCATTGACGGATGTGTGTACATACGCAGGCAGGAGTACGGGCAGAGCGAGCTGCCCTTTCGCCCACGACGCACTTCCTTGACGTCTTTCTTTATTACCCGCATATCGCCGTTGGAAATTCAGCTTATATAATTACACCCTGGCTTTATTGCGCGCTTATTCAGCGAGGCAAAAATGACGTGATGGCTGGTTGAAAGGCAGTGCCAGGGGGAGGACGGGGCTTGCGGAGGAGGAGACGAAATATTGTAACAGGATGACGCATGCGGAATGTTCATACCGGGGCAAATGGAAAATAAAAATTTGCCCTACATTGGTGTAACGTAGACGCGTTGGTTGTGCCGTGATCGATTGCTGTCCTTTCTCTCTCTCCCCCATAAATATTTACGACAAGTTAAAACCGTAGGAGAAGCAGAAAACGTTACAATAGGTGTACATATTGTAAGGGGCCGGGGCTATCTCTTACAGGCATCAAACTAGGCGGTTCAGTTGCCCGAGCGCTGTAATCACTTATCGCAGCGATTTCGGCAATAGCCCCAAGCCGAACACCGACAATGGTACACACACGCGTATACATATACGTGTACACGTCTGGATCTCGGATGGCGCTATCAATCTTGTCAAAGAGCGCCCAAAGAAAATGCCGACGTGTGTGTGTGCGTGTGTAAGACATTCCGTTTATTCATAAACGAAATGGCACGAAATTAAGCAAGCAAAAAAGTGCCTTACTGACCCCAGCAAAGCCGGCGAATCGATAATTCCCGTCTCAAGGTACAACGACGGCGCGCGCGACGAGGTGGGGCGCGAAAAATGGAGGAAGAAATAGAAGCGGCACTGGGAGAAAAGAGGGTGAAAGGGGGAGAGCTGGAGGGCGCACGTGGCAGCGATAAGACCTTGCGAAGGTCCCACCCTCGCCTTGACATCTCTCTGCCTTATCGTTTATCCTTTTATATAAACACGGCCGCCAGACCGAGCGCGAATATAAAGCGTCGAAAATACTGGCGCGGCGGCCGACTCTGACGTCGAAATTACAATGGAGCGCCACTTTTGCCAGCGCGATGATGATGCACTTTTCCTCACCTTCCCCACTTTCCGTGCAAGCTCGATAAGTGTTGGCACATTAATGCCCTTCATCACACAGGCAGTTGGTTCTCCATAATTGGTTATAGAAAAAGTTTGGTTGCAATGGTAAACGCGAGCTCTATACCTTAGCCTAGATTAAACGTTGCTCTACAAACTTGAAATTCATAAATGTGCGTGTTAGTTAAAGTTTTCTACTTTTAAAAGTCACAAGTCATGTTTCTGTATGTACAAAAGTGGCTTCTTAAAGATGTGTTGGCTTTACTGTGCTGACGCGTACAATTGTTATCATTGACGTTTGGTAAAACGAGCTATCTGTATAATTGAGGATATTAACTATTAATTCGTGGCTGTTACTCAAGAGTACACAGCATAATTCGAATGTAAATAAACAAATAAACAAACGAATAAATAATCTAATCTAATCTGGGAAGAAATAAGCGACGAGACGGAGAGAAAGAGCCATTGGTGGTGGTGCTGCTGCTGTTGCTGCTAAGGCGCCGAGGCGACGCGACGTTGTAACTTGCATAATATGGAAACACACAACGGCGTCAGAGCTCGGAGAGAGAGAGAGAGAGAGAGAGAGAGACTCAGTGGCCTAGACAAGTAGGTCGCGGCGTAATTCCCCGCGTCCTCTCCTCCTCCTACTCTAGGCTGCTCCCCCTCGGCCCGCGAGCGAGCTCTATCGCCGGCGGCGGCGGCGGCTCGGCTCTATACTGGTACTCGCGAACCGTATTTGTCCGGTTGGGCTCAACTCCGCACGGCCACGACTGTTTCTTTTTTTTCAGCTCGTTTCCGGTCTGCTTTTGCGCCATTTTTGCAAGCATTCGTCATGGCTTTTTTCCTCGGCTCTATTGCTCTCTCTCTCTCCCTCGCAGGTTGTTAAAGCGTGCTGCTCCTCAGTCCCACTGCTTCGGCTCGCCTACGATCTTCCCTCCCCCTTTTCCTCCTCCCTCCCAGAGCGGCCTTTCTCCTCGCTTCTCTCCGCGTGATTCTATACATATACATGCATAGCTGCCTGCGCTTACGTAAAGATCACGCGCGGAATGCTCGTCTGTATGTACACACTCTCTGTACGCTAGGTAGGCTGCTCTTTTGCGGCCCCGCAAGAGCCTATATTCAACTTGTGTACTGTTACATAAATGGAATTCCTTTATGTTTTGCCTGCCTCTGCCGCGCTACATGCGCATTTGTATACACTTTCAACTTTTCGGCTTTTCCAACGGAGCTTCATACTCTCATACGATTTGCGATTATCAAACATTATTACTGACTTATTATAATTAATTGGTTTTTCATAACAATTTATTTGTATGTATTGTAATATTTCGCATTACTTCAGGTAAACTTTAACCGTTATTGAATATCGAAATTTTGTTGTGGCCCACGTAACGCAAAATGAAATTGTTTGTAATGGACATTGCGTAAAAAATTAATATTTTTGCCAATCCGTTTATGTACCTCGCTGCAGTTAAAGAGCATGATATTTTAGCAGTGTACGCTTTGAATAATACTTTATGGACCAATCCGATCCAGCAAAGGTGGAATATATTCAAGCTCTGCCACTAATTAATACGAGAAATATTTAAACGTCCGAGTACGACCTTGTATTTGTATACACGTAAAGAGAGCAAACAATATAAATTTGTAAAACAAACCTCTCTCAATAATGAATTTTTGTTTAAAAATATATTTATCGCAATAATGCGCATTTAGTGCGCGTCTAGTGCAATTCAAAATTAATTTGAGAAATTAGTCAGCGATGCGTATAATGCGATCCAGATGCAATTTCGCTAGCGGCATTCAGAAAATCGGAAAGTCTAGAGTGCAAAATCGAACGCAACGCTCGAATGAAATTTTTTATTTTCGCCTATTAATACCAGACAGCCGCGCGCACGTGAGTCACGTGAGAGAGAAAGAGCGCGCGGACGCTCAGCTGAGGAACTACGCTACATGCCAACATACACACGTAACGTGCGCCAGCGGCGTCTTTAAACGTTACGCCAACGTACGACCACGCACTGAGAACGAAAGAGAGAGAGAGAGAGAGAGGCAAAGGAAGAATTGGCCTGAAATTCGACACTTTGGCAAGGAAAAGAGAGAGAGAGGAGAGCTCGTGACTCGCACGCGCGCTCACGAGGATATAGCCGATAACTTCGAGAGCGCCAACAGGGTATTCGTCTTCATCTAAGATTTCAATCGATTAATTCCGCGAATGCTGAGCCGGCGTTTTATTCCCGACGATTACACTATACGCGGATAATAACGCACACAACCACCTCCTCGCGTCTTAAAGATTTTCGATAAACAAACGGATCGGGCAAATTTAGGAGATTAATGTAATCGTATAACATTTTTCACGACGATTTATATTTGACTAAATTAAGCCTCTACTCGTACGTTTATAACATGGTCAGCTGTTTCGTATGAATATTCCTGTCGCAATTAGTTAAAAAGCCTTTGTCGAGCTTAGAAAACTCGAAATACAAATAGCAACGAAATTTGCTGGCATTTCAAATGATTTCAATCAGCATTAGATCTTATAAGAGCTGTACAGCCAGGCTAAAGATTGTGATGTTAAAAACTATTGTTAATGTTTGAACGCTTCCTCCTTTCTTCTGTAATTTATGCAAGGTTCCTTTCCCAGTCACCACCGTTGCTTCTATACCTTTATCTAGACGCGCACGAGGAGATTAGAACATCCCGCAACTACGCGCCTCTTTTCTGCTTGACCTACTTACGTGGCTTTACACATAACCCCGTCTTGCTTCATTCAACTCTTGCTTACATTCCGCAGAGCACTCCCTCTTTGTGAAAAATGCAGTTTTTTTCAAATTAATAAACTTTTCTAAAATGTACTTTACCACATTTTGTAAACTACATACCAAGGCACTGTAACGACTAATTACAAAATGTTTCTTTACACTTTTTTAGTAGGAACAATGTTGTCAAATTACATAATTAAGAAAAAAAGGATAAATAGAAAACAAACGCAAAGTTTATATCATTATTGTAAAAATAAACTTTGAGCTTTTTCATCAGAAATATGCTTATCATTCGATTATGCATTTCCACAAAAATTCACATGTTTTCGCTGACTTATCGTTCCTAAACTGATAAAGCAATACGTGAATAATCGTTTTTGATTTTCGCCGCAGCTCGATATCATTATCTAAGCCCGATTCTCAAAATATCAACATAATGACAAATCATTAGAGCAATAACGATCTTATCGTTGAGAAAAAAGCGATCCGATTTCGCGCTCGATAGATTTGAAATTCCCGATAAAATGTTTAACGATAGCAGCCTTTTTACCATTAAATCACTCGCCCCGATAAAGCTTGTAATCGTTACTCGCGCGTGTGCCGCATCGCACAAGTGAGTAATCAACTCCTCATGTTCGGAAAGAATGAGATTTCGATGTTTTGATTCGCGATCGACATATAGTATAGGCCACGAGTCGAGGAAAATCACATAAGCTAAACGACGAGGAGAAAGAAAAAAAGAGGATGCAGAAACGAAGAGTAGAAGAAAAAGAGAGCGACACGGGGAGGATAGTTAGGAGGGCGCTAGATTAGTCCATTTCTCGGCTGACTGCGGCGACAGCAGCCCACCAATGCGATTTGGCACGAAAGGGATCACGACCACTTGCATGTCGAACAAACCGCCCCCGTCCGTGTGCAGATGTAGGCGTGCGCGACGGGGGGAGGTCGCGTGGGCGCGCAAGCAGCCGGCGTCAGTCACCGCGGCCGCGCGCACCGGTATATAGCCTAGAGCAGGCGCTTTAGGGCTTCTCTATTATTGGCCCCGGCGGCGACGCTTGGGTTACCGTGTCAGAGCGTCTCCGAGGCGTCGGGCCGCGCCACGTGCTCTTAACCCTAAGCCAGACGCACGCGTTAGCGTTCCAAATGCCCACTGTATACACATAGAGATGTCTGCCTCTTCTCCTGCCCCCCCCCCCCTCCCTGGCTTCTTAGTAGAAACCCACGCGGCAGCAGTCGTTTTTAAATAGTCCAGTCGGTCTTCCTGCTTCCTGCTCGGTCTGCTTGACGGATGATCGTTTTAACGCCTGCCCGGATTATTTTCTTATGTGGCCGCTGCTGAAAATGTTTGATGCCACGATAGATTTAGCCGGCTAACCGATCGATTACTATTTCAATAAATGGACCTCCCTACAACTCCACGCTCTTCCTGCTACACGTGGCTGTAATAGAAACGCATTGTTTTCAGCGACAAAACAGTTTAACAGTATTTCGTTTCGATTCTTGTTGCCTCGTAAATCTATATCTATACGAATATTACAATATTGTTGATATTTCAAAAAAAGAAGTTTTATTTTATTTTTAGTTCTACTCACAAATATTTGGGTTAATTTTCGAATAAATTAGGTTTTCATACTTATAAATAATAATCTTTTTGCGGTAGCATTGGTATTACCATGATTATTTTTACCATTTTCTTCAAATACCGCGGGTTTTCCAAGTCGTCGATAATTTTCACCAGGCATTCGTCGATTCGTTCTTTTTCGCGCTCTCACATATCAATTTTTCAAAAAATATTCTTAACGTCAACATTTTTCGACTATGAGCATTAAGGGTAATTAATGTCAACGTAAAATTCATAAATTTAACATAATTACTAATCTTCCCCAGAGCTCAACAGACAATTACGTGCTATTTATAAATCTATACGAGACGCCTACCCGACAACTGAGAGAATTACATGTCAACATTGTGAGTTGGCGGCAATGAAACGGCAAAAATATTAATGACAAACCACAATTCGATTGAAAAGCGTATTTATTTACACAAGCTTTGGCCAATACATCCACTCCTCTATACGCTCGAAGAAAACAATATAAAATATAGACAATAATCGTTCGGCATAAAAGTATAGACGCAAGAAAAAGCATTCGGCAAAATAATATCCGCCATTCGCGCGAGGCGTGTGCGCTTCGCGAGCTATTGCACAAGCTTACGCCTAGTTTTGAAGAAGTGACGTTAAATTGCGCCGACTGGAACAACTGGCGTATTCGCCGAACAGAAGCGTCTCTCTCGCGCGCCGCCTGTACCTCTAAGACGATCGATGTAATAAAAGTTAAGCGCGTTATCCCCCGGGAGCGGGCGAGAGGCAAGGCGAGCCCCGAGTAATCTCGCCTTGTCATCTTAGTCTCCGCGACGCGAAAAAAACACTCTCTGCCTCGTCATGCCAAGATAATAGAGCTCGCGCGCGTCAGGCGCTTGTCGCTGTACGACAGAGGCGCCCTGTAGCTATGCGCTCGTGTTATCGCACGCGCCTCTCTGTAACACCTTCCCACTACAGCTATCGCTGTTTGTAAGCTCTCTCTCTCTCTCTCTCTCTCTCTCTCTCTCTCTCTCTGTTTGTAAGAATGACGAAATTCGTTCTACGGAATGTCTTTAGCTTCGATTACGTGTTTAGCTCGCGATCGCTAACGATTTCACTCGCGAATCAGCTTGTAAGTGTATACGTGTGACTCGTAAAATCTTCCGTTTGTTCAATAAACGTAAAATCATTGTATGCGGACTGAGGTTAGTCTCTCGTCATAAATATTTCACCCCCTGATCGCGCTTATCATTATTTTTATTCTACTCGGTAAAACACAGCTTCCAATCAATCTATTGCCATCGTCACTTTGAAATAATTCACGAACGTATCGATGTTTTTCTCTACGATTTAAGAAAAACAAACACACAATCGTTATAGGGCGGAAATCGGTAATCCTCGTTTCGCATCGTGAAATATATACTGATAAGAGGGTTTACAAATTAAAGTGATGCGAACCGCGAGAGGAAAAAGTCAGGTGAGCTTATAACCACTAACCGTTGCAGATTAAAGCCGCCGATAAGTTATCTCCGCGCACAACTCATGCTCCTTTTCTTCCTTTCCACTTGCCCCTCTGCCCAGGCACACTTGTAAACGAATTCCCCGAGTTTCGTTGACTTTGCCTCATATTGACTTCCTGTCTCGAGTGCATTTAGAGCAGAGTATAAACAAACACTACGCCTGCGCCTTCTTGCTCTTTTTTACTTGCGCAATCTGTCTGTCCGTCTACCCGCCTTCCGCTCCCCGCCTCACTGTTCTCTCTAACGAGCACAAACGATGATGATTCGTGCATCGCCAATGCACACCAACACAACAATATAATAAAGGGAAAAATTGACGCATCGCGAGTCGATAGCAAAGTCTGGATTTTGCGAGACAGAGAGAGGGAGAGAACGCTCGTGTTCCACTATATAGTTTCGCCCGAAAAATATATGAGTCACTCTCGGTTCCGAGACTTGTTTGTTTCTTCGCTCGCGCACATACCCGATGTGCATTCTCCGCTCACGTTTTTCCCCGTTCCGCATTCACTTTGCGCTTGTCCGATTTTTCAAGTCTTTTTTTAATCCTGCAATTTTTTTTTCAAGTTTAGGATTTTAAATAAATGTTAAAATTTTTTTAATATTTGATTTCGATCTGATAGAAAATAAATTATGCTTGAGTTTTTTGCAAACACTTTGCATTGATATATCTTCATTTTTAAGTATGTCATGATTGAATCACCTGTTGTATCTTAAAAATAACGGTTTAATTTGAAGTCGCCTTTTTTATAATGTTGAAACTAACCCAGAAATTGGATCCAGAATTAAAAACATTCAAGTTGATTACACATGTTTTTAAGTTGCAAAATTGTTTTATTATTTGCTTATTTTGACAAACATTTAAAATTTTGATAATTTGTTAACAAATTTAAAAAAAAATGTAATGTGGTACTTTATGCAACAAGTGCGCGGTTAAATTTGCAATTTTTGGCATGAAAATAACCGGCGAACATTAACAAATGGATGGCTCAATGGGATGCTATAGTGTTAGCATAAGCACATTTGAGTACGGTAATCATACAAATTGGAAATAATTACAAATTTTGACTTTTCTTTAAGACAAACTTTCCCAAAAGTGCGCGCAATTCTAAACTCTCGAAAAAAGCAGTAGTCCTCTTGCCACTCTCGGTCGGCAAAAGTCTTTTCTACGCTAAAGTGCTCGGACCGGCGCTTAAATAAATACGGAAGCGAAATTTTTCAAAGCGGGAGAATGAGAGAGCTTTCGCTTTGATTTTCCAGGCGCCGTCATCAATCTTTAGCTAACTGATCAAAGAGCCACTGTGTGTGTGTGCTGGGCCCTTCTTTGCCTAATCTTAATGTTTGAAGAGTCGAGAGCGCGAGAGACGCGACTTCGGGGACGCGTCTGCTGCAGTATAGCGGGCCGTGCACTCGGAAAGAAGTTGGCACACGCAGCGTTATTCCTTTGACCGTTGCGCTTTTAACGCGACAACTCTCGGCTAAAAGCACGCGCGACTTTTCGGCTTGGTCTGTACATAAATCAGAGAGGAAAAAGCGCGAGGATGACGTTTGCGTAGGCGCATTGACGCGATGTGCAGCTTTGTTTCGTCGTGCGTACATACCTTATCGAAAAATGCTGTTTTGTCGCAAAAAAAAACTGAATCCTGCTCTACGCACAAAATATAACGACTGTTTTTTCTGCTTTTCGAACATTTATCGGTCAAGATAACGGCATAACTCTTGGGAGAGAAAGAGAGAGAGATAACAAGATTGTCGCAGAGTACCGGTGTGCGAACAGCTGGCAAACTGGAAAACACGAAAATCTAAGCAGGAAATTCATCGCTTGTTTATTTAGGACGTTTTACGCCGTTTCATGCTCAGCTGACACTATTTGCCTCGACGGCATACCTTCCTCCTCTGCCTATCTCTTTTCCCCCATCTACACTGACCATGTTCTGTTATGGATCAACTCAAGAGTCTGGTAGTTGAGTTGAAATTTGTTGCAGAACTTTATTCAGATCTTTGCCTAAAATTTATAAAATTTTTACGTTTCTTTTGATTTTAATAAGGCGATCCTTGGACTTGAAGTGAATTAAGGTGAGTATCTATGTTATTTTAAAGAATAGATTTGAACAACATGCGAAAGAGAAGGTTATTTAAATGTAAAAAAGAATCCATGACTCGCAGAAATTTTCGGGATTCAAACAGCGAGTCACTTGAGCTCAACAATTCAAGAACAAACATTTGGATTGCAAGGTGTACTGTGCACATAAAAAAAATTTCCAACAACTGGTGCTGCGCGACTAAAACATCGCTTGAAAATGTTTACGTTTATTATTCAAATCGTTCGAGAATTCTCCATCAAGGAAAATATAATACGTTTCAACGAGGCTTTTATATAAAATTGCGACAAATTTTCCCTTTAGACAACTTGATTTGATGCATAACCCAAACTAATTCCTTCTCGTCGATTTACCGTCGAGTGTACGAGGTGTACGCACACTTTTTTACTTTCACGGTCTTAAAAATCGCAAAATTTTATATCGAGTTAATTTGGAAAAGAAAAAATTTAATTAATGTGTTTTGAGAAAGTTTGCCATTTAGTTTAATATTAAATCTGCACTCGTTATCTGAACCTTGTTTTCTCTCGATGTCTTCCCTGATTTCAATAAGATCCGGATCTAAATGACGCTACAAAATCTACATAAACTCAATTTTGACGAGCTAAAACTTTGAAACATCCTTTATTGCTCAAAATTAGGTATGGAACGGTTAAGCGATGCCTTTGTTTGTTTTTTCTTTTTTGGATGCAATAAATGTATGGGTAAATAAGAATGAGTCGCAAGTTTTTCGCAAAGATAAACAACATTTAATTCCAGGTAGCAGTCGGAGGGTAAGAAAAAAGGCGTCGAAACGAAGGAGAGAGAGAGGCGGGGGCGGTATAGATAGCTCAAAGGAACAGCATTGATTTAGAGGAGAGCCTATCGCGGCCAGGGATCTTGATCCTTTCTCTTTTGTTGCCTACGTTCGCTTAACCGGCTTCCTCTTTGTCCAGGACGTTCGCGTTTCTCTTTCCTTGGCTCGCAGCTATATGACGCAGTTGCCCCTTCCAGCTATACCACCCCCTCCGAGCCGACCGTGTGTTTCTTCGCGTGTGCGAGCGCGCTTGGTGCAACGAAACGGCCAACCGTTATGTTGCCTCGACTCTGGGCTCTTGAGAATCGCGCGGTATTCAACGGTAAAAAGGATAGCGTGTGATAAGCGCGGACGCGCGTTTATTTATAGGCGACCGCGAATTTCGGGATAGAGCCTCTCCTCCGCGCGTAGACGCGCTGTGCTGAGAATGAGAATTAGTCCAGGCTTGCTTGCTTATTTCCTCCTGATAATATTTCAATATGGGCTGAATTAAGAGTTCGATTTTCGCTTATTTCAACTGATAACTGAGAATCGATTGGAAGGTAAACGAGAGAAAAATACAGTGAAACATAAACATCGTGCGTTTGTTTGAATTTTGAAAACTACATTTACCGTCGGTAATAATCTGAAAAGTCATCGAACCTTGGCGTAAATAATCATTCGTCTTTGAATATTCGAAACACAGTGGGAAAAGAAGAAAAAAACGAGGCGCTAGGCGCCGTAGCGGGGCATTAGAGATAGCCACCGGCAGCGGCGTGTGTATAGGAGCTGCGGACGTTGCAGGAGGCGCAGGGCATTGGCGCTCGCGCGCGGCAACGAACAAGAGGGGCTGGAGCTTTTAAAAATTTATTGCCGCTTTATTCGCAAGGGCTTCTTCTGCCCGGCTCGTCCCTGCTCAATAAAAGAGCCTTTCCCGCTCTTCTAAGAGGGGCAGAGAGAGAGAGAGAGAGAGAGAGAGAGAGAGAGAGAGAGAGAGGCTGCTCCTTTGCATAACGCGCCATAAAGCGGAGCCCGCGGTGTATACGCCAGTCGTTGGCGAGCGCGCGAAAAGAGAAATAAATATAAAGGAGCCGATCCGCGTGCCGTACCTGTGTGTGTGTGCGTGCAGTACGGACTGTTGGAATGGCTCGTGGTAAGTGCGAGAGCGGAGGGGAAATGGGAAATTCAGTAGGTGAGCGGGCCGTGGGAGTGTGGAGGGAAGAAAAATCCGCAGGCACAGCCGACGTGGGGGAAGGGGCAATCGGGGAAAACGTCCTTGCCAGGCGCGCGTCCACGTCGACGTCCCGCGAGAGAGCTATGCGGCCCCGCGCGCCCGGCTTTGCGCTACTTGTAGCGAAGGAGAGAGACCGCTACGCCGTGCGTGTAAGCCGAGTGGCGCGGTCGATTCGCAGGCGCACATAACTGCGCCACTCGTCGCTCTTTTCTCGCACTTTGGAAGCGCGCGATCGGCTCGGTTTCGAAACCACTGTTTTTCTGTTTGTTTATATAGACGAAGCGATTGTTTGCCAGAGCACTGTCATGCAACGCTTGTTGATGCGTGTCTGGGGAGAACATTTGCTGGATACACGAGCGCGTAGCACGTCCAAATGGCTTTAATATGGACTTTCCCGTTATGACTAAAAGCAGATGTAAACAAATTTTCCAATATTTATCGGCGCAGAGATTTCGACGGGGAAAAAATGTGTTTTGTTTGCGCTACGAGTGATCGTTGGAATTCCCGTTGTTCCGAGACATTCGGTAACCGCGATATCGAGTTTTTTTTCCTAATATTGCATTTAACAAAAACGTCAATTTCAATTCTATTTTAGTACGGTCAATAATAATGAAATATTGATAAAATGTAAAGTTTAATTTTTTGTACACGTCGTAATACATGACTGCCCAAGCAAATTTTCTTTACTCTTGATTTTGTTTCGTAAACAATAAATAATTCGCAATACAACAATAGATCGACAACCATATTTTTTGTTCAACATATCTTCAAGTTTTTACATGTTATTCATATACCTCAGCATCGAACTACAGGATAATTTTATTAGCTACACGATTATGCTTTCAATTATTTTCTCCGTACGTTGCATCACGAATAAAAAACTCTCTGGTTATCTAAGCGATCATCTCGTAGTGTGGTATGTAGTTTTCAATGAGCCTTTCCAATCTGACTTTCACTTGGCAAGAAAACAGATTACAAAATTATCGCGTAGAAACGAACGGGAGAGCCGAAGACGGCGGTAAAAAAAAGTAGTCGCTCTCTAAATTGATATAGCTCCGGTCGAAGCCGATCGCAGCCTACAACAAAGCCAGCGAAGTGAAGGCTTACTTAGGCCCGAAGAAACGTCCATTGCATTCGTCAGCAAGTTCGGCCACCGCGCTCAAACTTCAAAAGCCGTGAGAAAAGACAGCGGCGGCAGAAACGTGCGCGCAGGCCAAAGAGAGAGAAAAAGAATATCCCCGTCATCGCTTGCTTTCCGAGAAATAATCGTAAGGCATACACAACAAATAAACGGGCAATAGGAGTGGAGGCACGCGGGCGCTACTTCCACGGGCGCCCCGGCGGTCAGAGCAGCAGAAAATCACGCTCTCGATTCGCAATTTCAAAACGAAATTTCGGCTTTCCCCGCGCTCTCCCCGTGCCTCGTATTGCACAAACACACAAAGCTGCCAAGAGAAAGCCAAAAGATCGTGTGTGCGTGAGAAAGGCGAGCAGGCGTCGATGGGGGAGGCAGATACATAAGTGCCCGAGCTTTCGAGCACACGTACGCCCCGGCTCGTTTGTTTATCTCGAACTTGATGTTTCGTTCGCGCGGCACTGTTAGTAGCGCCTGCTCCAGAGTGGGGAAGGCTCTTATCGCGGCCGGTGCCTTGTTTTTTCCGCGAGTCAGCGCGTCCGCTTGGCGCCACTGCTAATTTCCCGCGCAATTTCGCCCGGCGACCCCAAGGGCACGCACACACACGAGTTGCTAGCGCTCGAAGGAGGAGAGCTTGCACGCGGTTCTCCCCGTGCTGCGCCGCACGAGGAAAAAGCCGGCTCCCATTGGCCTTTCCCGCGCGCGATTTACAATCTATTGCTAGTTTCCTCTTTCTCGCTCTCACTCTTGTCTTTTACTTTGTGTTTATGGGCTTGCGGAAGTGTTTCGAAATCGCGTTCCTCGAGCGAACGCGCCGCCGCTTGCCGGAACAGCCTTGTTGCTTTGTAATGCTTAAATTAAAGAGAAACGAAAAATTGACTTTTCGAGGGTGTTGTCGCCTTGGCCGCATTGACTAATATTCTTCGAGCATAGAGATCGCTCGTGAAGATGTTTGCTGCTGACGCTTTTACTGTGGAATGTCAAAAGCGGCTGACACGGACAAAATAGAGTCATTCGGACCTGTTAACACACGTGCATTGACGTAATTTCATTCGAAACCAGTCGTTTAAGATTGATTTGGAAATGAAGCACTAAATAAATTTATTGAACAATGGACAAAAGTAGATGTAATTACAATCACGTAACAATAGTAATAAAGTAAAAATTTGATTTTGTCATCGTAAATACAAATTTTGGTCATTTTAAGTGACTCAGTGAGCTAAGCGTCGATTCATTAAATAAGAATTTTACAGGAATGTTTCACTTTGTACTTGAAAGCTACTCATAATAATGCTGGTACAGATTTTATAAACATACGTTAAAGTACTACACGAAAAACATTTTTTTAAACAGTAAACAATACTTGTTTGCTAAAACCGACATTCAGTTTTAAACAAATATTAGCGAAAAAAATATCGAACAATAACAAAAATAGAATGTGGGTTACGCAATCTGTAGATTGTGCATAAAAACATCGATGGATTGGAGCATACAGCAACTTTTGTCTCCGTGTAAACGATTCATCTATTTAAAAAACAGAAAAAAACTGGAACAGATGGTAACAACAATGGAAAATCAAAATACAGCAATAAAACGATGGTAAAACGGAGAATAATCTTTCAAAGTTACGTCGAGATTTAAAGTGTGGCGAGCAAAAAAAAGGTTAAAGATAAGGAGAAACGAAAAAATGTATAACAACAACATTGAAAGCCGATTGTCTTGGAAAGTAGCTCGTCACGTGGCGGAGGCTTTTCCAGGATTTTCGAGGGTCGCACTCGCGTCTTGAAAGCGAGATAACGTTACCGAGGCATAATTTCGTGCGGCTTGCTGTTTTCGTCACAGTCGCGCCGCTCACTCTCTTTTTCTCTTTCTCTCGAGCATTCGAATGTGCGATAATGCTTTTCTTTGAAAGCAAAGCCATTTTTTTCGGCCCCGTTAAACGGACTGCCGGGACGCTCGGTATTATAGGTATATAAGCTCGTGGCTCACGCACAAACGCGACTTTTTACGACGACATTCTCTATACGGTTTTTTTTCTCTTAACGGAGCTAGCCAGGCCAAGGGGGGCAGGGGAGGTAGTCGTCGTTTAGTCTGACTTTTTCAATACCCGAGCCTTTGGAAAAGTCGCATACTTCCACGTACTCCCTTCCATTTTCTCCCGTTCGAGAATACAAATATTGGTCGTCGAAAGATCTTTTTTCCACGCTAGCAGCGCGAGAGCCGCCGCTGGAAAAATGTTCATCGCCAATGGCTCCCGATGTCGCTTACTTTTTCCGCTCTTCCCCGCTCGTCGCTGGATCTTTTTAGACGCTCTGTTTATGCAATAGTTTTACACTTTGCGTCAACGAGGATAAAATTCCAAGCGCCTTCCGACGAGTCAATCAGGAGCTAATGAAAAAGTGGAAAAAAGCAAATTTTGCATTCGCGCGTGGTGGAAAAAAAACGGCACTTGTTTACTCAGGAGTAGCGCGCGTCAACAAAGCGCGCCGCGCTATACCCAGAATCCCCGAATCAAAACAATAACACATTTGAGAAAGAGAGAAAATGCAATCCATAAAAAGAAGGTTAAAATTATTTAAGCGTCATTGTATAGACCTGTTCCGTAAACAGCCAAAGCTCAGGCGCGCGGGAGAGAAAGAGAGGAGTGCAGACCGCGAAACATTCGGCTTTTTCCACTGGAAAGACAACGGTACGGCGAAACGAGACTATATACGCCGTGCGAATTCTTTCGTCGCCTCTATACTGCGCTCTCGGCATTAAAATTCCCAAGTGCGCGCATAAGTATGCATGAGACGAAGCAGCGCGCTCGGGGCGTCTTTTTGGACATGCGAGTGACGCGCGCGCGTCCGAGTTGCGCGTCACAGACCGAGTGAGCCGGCTCTCGCCTCCAGCTCATTAAGCGTCGCGTTACGTTTTTACGCTCGCCGGCATTACGTGGCGATGGAATGCTTTTAATCGGCCCCCGCGCCTGGCCGCAGCTCCCCTGTACATTTTGTTTTTCACTTTTTCAATTTCCAATGTTTTGACTGGCCGGTTCGCGCCGGCGATACGCTGGGCAGAGGCTACCGCTGACGTTCTCTCGTCTTATCTACCAGAGGAGCCCATTTAAATGTATAAACGTACGTTTATGTTTTCGATGCCGGGCCAGACTCTTTTTGAGGACGTTTTTACGCGGCTAGACGATTTTAATCGTTGCTGCTCTCTCTCCCTCTTTCTCTCTCATTCTCGGATCCTTGAAAGTGCTGTTTTCTAATCAATCAAATATTTATAATTCACAGAGCCGAGCGAGCGGTAATGCGCGCGTTTAATAGCAATAAAATTTTTACAACGAAAAAAAGAAACCGACAGGGTCGACGTCGCTTTTGGCTTCGAATTTATGTAAACCTACACTCCAACTTTTTCTCTTGCTCTCGGCAAAAAGTCTCTCGATATTCTAACTTATTTTTAAATATAATTTCCCCTCGACTACTGCGACAACCATATACATACATGAAGAAATCCGACGTTGTACATAAAAAAAAGGAAGACTTCCGAGACGACCTTCGCTTCAATATGGCGTACACAGACGCGCGCACGCTTGCCAACATAATCGTAAATAGACGCGGCCAAGCGCACGAGGAAAAAGTCGTAATGGATGTCAAGGACTGGCGAGAGTCCCTTTTTTCCTCCTTTTATTCGTCACTTTATCGCTAAGCAATATTTTCCAGATCGCCAGGCGTGCATAGACTCAAAGTATCCTCCGGGGAAGGGGGATGGGGGGTAGGGTGGAGAGCGCAAGGAGCCGAGCAGTAAGGTGTGTATAAATAAAGTGCGAATTAGTCAGCAGGGTTACTTCGCAGGCGGATCACGTTGGACTATTAGCCCGAGCGGGCGGGCTTGCTTATAGCCACCCACGATGCGGCAGGTGGCCTGCTTGGAAATCCACCTACGGCTTTCTTTCCCTTTGACGCAATCGGGTCTATCGGGAAAGGCGCGCGGCCAGATATACTTCCGACAGGATGAGGAGGAGGCGCAAATAGACGCGCGAATCGATTTATACGTCAGCAGCGCCGCCCGGGTAAATTAGAAAGGAGAATCCAGCGCGCGCGTGAACGCGACGGATACACGTCAACGGCTATAGAGAGCGCGAGAGCTCGCCTGGATTGAATTTTCCCCGTCGAGCACAGACGACTGTCGTACGCCTACTCGATGTATGCACGAGGACGAGAGATAAAGAGAGAGAAGCTTTCGAGTCGCTTGACGAGCTTTGCGCGGCAATCGTATTATGAAAATCAGCCGGATTTTGCTGATATTTCGCGTTGTATACCCTCTCTCTATACATTTTGCATGATACTGGAGCTTTCCATGCGAGCTTTGTTTTCCGTTGCCGAACTCGACTCTGTGTAACTTTTCATTTTATTCTAGTCGCCGTTTGAATAACAATTGCGTTCATCAGCTCTTATTTCAAGTATTCCCATAAAGTATCCACATCTTTAATCAAAACATAATCATTTAGAATAATAGGAAAAATTGAACGAGCCAAATTTTGTAATAGTCAAGCCGCGAGCTTGTAAGTTTATCTTGTTGACTCCGTGCTTATGAATAGCCTAAGCAATAAATAAAAATCGATCGAGAAATTCTATCGAGGAGGAGCAAAAGCGCTATTTGGAAGACCGAGGAAGGCAGGGGGGTAGAAAAGCGTGTAACGATTATAAATGATTGATGCTTGTGACAGTGGCGTGTGTGCTCGGGAGGAAGGGATTGGCCCCCGGAACATCTCCCTTGCTGCTGCTGTTTCATGTTTCAATGTAGACTCCCGGGCCAAATGAATTAATGCCCCGGAGAAACTAAGGCTGCTCAAATACAATATTCGTTTCTTGGGCGTGTGCCTGTAATTTTGGCTCCTCTGCCTTTTTTCCCTCCCCTTTTACCCTGGGCATTTCCTTTTATTTTTCGATAGCTAAGAATAAGTGGAACAATAATTCTTTTTCACATCAGATATTTGTCATTTTACTGCTCTATACGATGTGTGCTGTTCCAATCAAGAACAACTTTCCGTGCACTTACGTTTCAATGCTCAGATAAAAGTTTCAATTATAAATAATATCCGTTAAATTTGAAACGTTAGCTGTCGGAAATTTGACAGCTTACTGCTTTCTACATACAGTAATTTTCAGTTTAAATGTGTTTTATATTTATAGTTTAAAAAAAAAGTAACGTGACCTACTTTTCTTTTTCGCTGTTTTCATCATATACCTATTGAAATGCTGATTAGCTTCGGTGATTGAAAACGAATTGGCGACGGGCGAACGTGCTAATATTCTGAAAAACCGCTCTATTTGTAAATTTTTGCAACATATTTCTTTTCCCAAGGTGTGTTTTCCTTGGTAAAAGTGAAAATTCTTAAAGAGACAATGTCTCGTTCTAAACGAAAAATGAGCGATCAATATACAATTTTTCGAGACTTGATCAAATTAAAATTTTGTAAAAGGAGTTCAAATCCATTAGGCTGCGATCGTTACGAGAAAATTTACGACTCGTTTAGATTCACATAATTGTATTTCGTCAGCGCGAGCTTTTACGAAGCGACATTGAAATAAACGGAGCTTCAGAACAACTGTCGACAAGTCGATTGTACAAGTTCCCAAAGAAATTAGTCACATCCACGGCCAAACTAGCAGGACAAAGTTCCAGAAAGTTGCAATTAGAGCGCTATAGCTTAGGCGAGGGCCGTGTACAGCGATGGCTCTCGGGTGCGAAACAAGCAGACCCCCACGCCGGCAGCCTCTACACGCCTGGCCAAATTACAATGATTGTCCGTTCATTAAAGCCATTAGCGTTGTCGCAGCGAAGCTTGCAGCCGGCCTACGTTCGGCTAACGGTCAAGGTTGTATGGAAACGCGAGCCGTGCCAGGCGCATGTTCACAAGAGAGAAAAAAGAGGACAAGCCGTGGAGGAGCGTGCCATCGAGCAGGGGGAGGGGTAAGGACGAGGGCAGTGGGGGGATAAGACAAATGGGAAAATAATTAAAAGGGAGTCGCGTGCATAGGCCCACTTCTTGCGCTCTCGCGCGGAAGTCATCCCCCAGGTGCTCGACGGATTTTCGGATTTTCGCGTCAACCCCCTCTCGCACGCCCTCTCCTCCTGTGTGTGTGTGTGCGCGCGCGCTACTGCGGCTACCGTTGCTGCTTTCTACCGCCTGCGATGTTGGAAAATATCGGAGAGGAACAACAGGTGGCCTCCGGCTGCGCCGCGCTCCTCGCTTCGACGTCCGAGAGACCTGTGTTTACCCTTGGCTTTTATGGTAAAACGGGAACGTTTTGTCGAGTGACGGCGCAATTTCAGCTGGGCTTGTAACCTTTTGATTTTCTTTATTAATTTCACCGATTCCTTATGTATTTGCTGGATTATTGCCCGAGCACTATTTAAGGACATAGTTGGTCTCTTACCGGACTATAATAATTTGACGTAAGGGGAAAGTCTTAAAATAAGATTGAATGAAAAAAAAAATAAATAAAAAAAACTAAATAAAATCAGATCTTACGGAAGTAAATAAGAGTAGGGCGTAATATTTGGGAGGAAATAGTGGCCCAGCACACCGAAATGAGTGTTGGAAAGCTCTGATTACAGATTATTAGAGCCAAGTCGTCACAGGTGACCGTAAGGAAGTTATAAAACGCGAGCGGGAATAAAAAAAAATGAAGAAAGTGATATAGTCCGACGACTGGAAGATGGTCCGATCGAAAAGAGAGTAAAGGCATGCATTGAAAAAAGAGAAGAGAGGAAACGAGCTGGCGATCGAGCGGGAGGTCGGCCTCTAGCTGGACTTGCAAAAGGAATGCACCTTCGCCGCCGCGAGGAGTGAGCGTGCTGGGCAGACGTATATCGAGCCGCAGCGCTAGTGCCGAGGTACACAGTTGCGCCGCCGCCGTTCAAGATGAACAAAGACAGAGAGAGAGAGAGCGAGAGAGAGAAAGAGAGGGAATGAAGTCGGGAGGCGGGAGGGGGAGGAAGGAAGGCCGAGGAAGAAATAGAGAAATGAAGAGGAGCAAAGAGGAAATTCCAGAGCTGGTCATCGCTCTTTCTTTGTTTGGCGCAGCCCCGCAAGAAGCGCTCGCCTGCCCATATACCCTTCCCCGGCTTTGCTCTCTCTCTCTCTCTCTCTCGATTCCAGTCACTCCGTCTGGCCAGTCGGACGCTCGGTCCCGCGCGTATTTTCCACGGGGGATCCGCAAGCTTTGACGTTGCGACCAATAAGAGCGACCTTTTTCTCAGGGGCACGCTTATTGTTCTCGGCTCGTTTGTCGCTCTCTTTCTCCATCTCGGGGGCTATAATGGCCCGAAAAACTTGACTTTTCGCACTAGTCGCCCGGCCCTCGTGTGCGGTTTTGCCCGTGGCGAGCGCTCGGCTCACTTTCCAAGTGAAAGTTTTACCGAAGGCCTTGGACGTTTTTTTTGTCTCCCGAGCTTTCTTTCGGCTTCGACGTAATGTTTACTCGGCTGTTTACGGGGTTTTTGGCTAACGACGTTTGCTTTGACGACGAAAAAATATATACACGCCGATACAATTGTGTAATTTTGTTTTGAGAGAACACGCCGTGTGTTGGCAGTTTAAAGGTCTCATTGTAGCTGCTTAGGAATCAATATTAAGATAAGCACACTTTTGTTTGCGGATATACGCACGTAATTATATGTATGCAATAGTAACTACCCGACAAATGGAAAATTAATTGATGACGGTCAGGTATGTTTTTTTATCCTGTCAATTAAAACCCAATTGGACTAAGGAAGTAAAAGAAACAATTCTTAAGAACAAGTCCGAAAAAGCCCGCAAAGATTCTTTAGAGTCTGCTGCTTATGATACATTCAACATTTTTTTTCATCGATATAAACCCTTTTATATCAATCACAACAAACTTCATATATAGTCAGTCAATGAAAATTCATTAAGTACAAGCGTAAAAGCATGGGCAAGCCTGTAAGTAAAGGTGTGTACATAGGCGCAAGAAAAGAGAGAGAGAGAGAGAGAGCCAAGACGTGCTCGACAGCAGCATACGGCAATTGCTGCGGAGCTTCCTCGCTCGCAGCCTACCACTCGTCCACGGAGCTCCCATGAAACGCGCGCCTCTCTCTCTCTCTCTTCTTCCTCTCCATCTCCGGCATATCCTCTTCTTGTGCACGTGTTGTTCTTCTGAGAGGACCTCATTTATGGCCACGTCCGAGGCCTCTTTCTTTCCTCCTCCCTCTCTCCTTTCACGACGATTGGCCGGGCTGCGACGCGCTTATGGTGGTCCATGGGCAGCACCCGCTGAGACGCTGGAGTATCGCGCGGAGGGAAACCGGAATGCGCCCAGGCTAGCGCGGCGCTATATAGTCGAGCAGCTCTCTCGGCCTGCTACACAGAAGGAGGGAGCAGAGAGGCTGCTGTTGCTGCTGAATGAAGGCTCGACGTATACGCACGCACACAGGCGCGCCCACAACTACCTGCGCCTCCGGCGTCGGCGACGACGTCGTCTTCATAAACTTAGCGGCGCTTTTGACTTTTATTCCCGCTCCCCCTCGGAGGGCCCTGCCGCCTTCTCCCTAGCTCTATCCTCTACTTCCTCTCTTGGGGCATTTCGTGTAGACCCATGGTATATACACACTAGCGGCCAGGTCGCGCGTAACCGCCCTGGCCCTTCGCCGTATTCGTCTTTCTCGTTCTCGCGAGATAATAAAGGCGCGAGTATCGCGTGTCCGCGAGCACGCACGCTTTCGAGTATACGAGAAAGGGAAGCATATAAGAGGGGAAGAGAACGGGGCAGAGGGGAATAATTGGAGGACTACCGTGTGCGCGGGAGGAAGTAAGCCCGAGAACGTATATCGACGCAACTTGGCGCACTTCTCTACCGCACCGGCTCTCTCTTTCTCGCTCACCCTCTCTGCGGGCGGGCCCTTTTAGTGTTTGGAAAGGAGGAGCGATTTGTTAACGTTTCGGCAACACTTGTTCTCTACCGGGAAATGAAATAAGCTCCTGCTGAAGGGAGGGGGAGGAGATACCGCGCTACGGACGAACCGTTAGAACTCCCCCCCCCCTCCTGGTCTTTACGTTTCTCACGTTCGAATGTGTCTGGTTCGTCAATATTTTTTATCTGTTTCTTTTTCGACAGGCTATACGATACGTAGTACGTTGACAAACGATGTATTATTATTGGTCGTTAAAAAAAATATAAACGCTTTGAGATTTTATTTTATGATACTCCAGAAACATTTCGTTCCACTTGATTGAAAAAGATTAAGGATAAATCATAAGTCATTGAATAAAAATTATTTTGAAAAGTTCCGATTTGAAAATGTGAAACGAAGAAACGGTAATACCAATCAACGATACGATTGGATTAGAGAGAGATTAACCCTTTTTTTTGCACAAAAACTAAAGCGATCTTTGGGTACGTTAAATCAGCGATGACGTTGACGCGAAATCGAGGCAAAATTCATATCTACAAGAGGCAATAAATTTCTCGTCGGCATAAGTGGCATAAAACCCAAGCGGAGAGGCAGCTCGATCCTTGTGAGACCACTCGCCACGTGAGAAAGCGTTCGGCGAGTGTGCGGCTCTGGATGTGGAGGGGGGGGGGGCTGGGGGCCCCGAGGTACACAAGGTGACCGCGAAAAAAAGACAGAGCCCGGTGAAACAGTGCAAGGTGGCGCTATACCGGCTGCTTGGCAGCAACTCTCTGTATATATACATCGACTTCTTATTCATCTCGTTCGGCGCGCTCGGCTTCCAGGAACCGGAGCGTCCCACGCGTCCTCTTCGCCGATCCTTTTACTCGTTCTCCGTGCGTTCCAGCGCCTTTCATCTCCTCCTCCTGCTTCCCTCCGATCTTTTACGCGTGGCTTTAGGATGCCGCTTTCTTCCCTGAATTTTTTTCTACGTCTAATAGCTTCCACGAAACTTTTCATGCTCTACAGCTAGGCCACTCTTCCCCTACTATGGTCCATCGGTTATCTCTCTCCCTCTCTCTCTCTTTCTCTTTCGAGCTTATTATCCTTCGTTTTCAGTTTGACCGGTTTTTTTCAATTTTTCAAACGGTCGATGTAGTCGTAGATTTGTCATCGATGGTAATACTAGATAAGATTGCTCTACCGATCGGCATTGATAAGGTCAAAAGCTTTGCAGGCGGCAATGCGTACCCTCCAATATGTCTCTGCAAACCTTTGACTTGGACTCAGTGCCATCGCTGAGCACGAAAGAGCTAGCCGCAAATACACAATGCACGTTTCATAGACGCTCACTTCCTACAAACCGATTGTGCGGCACTTCTTTTTCATCTGCTTCAACAAGAGGTAATTTTGCTCTTTGGAAAAGGAGCTGGTGATACCTTTGCAAAGTTTACATTCTATGAACGACTTTTGAAAAAATTATTATTGTTATTGGTTTATTTGGTTAAATACCGTGCATTCTAACGAAATTTTTTATCGAAATATTCCCCTTTTGCAGACTTTCAATTAAAAGAGCCTACCGGACCCAGAGCCTTCCTCGTCGGCACAATTTGGTAGCCTGGGTCATTGACGAGCCGCAACAGGTAATAAAGTTAATTTTACGACCTCAATCGTCTATCAGCGTGATCATTCGCAGGTGTGTTAAGATAGAGGATAAGTGCTCCTGAGAGAAACGCTCTTTAAATATTTAGAGGAAAATGTCCAATTCTTTTCCTTGGTCATCCTAAAGTCAGGGCAATTGCAGATCTCTGGAATTTCAAGCAGTTCTGTCAACATATACCCCGTGTGCATCCGAGTTTCCTCGAGAATTTAGTGCAACTTGGGAATAATTAATCATAAAACTGCGTAAATATTTTTGTAAGTATGAATACATACATTTAAAAATAAAATTGTATAGATTAATTTCTTAAACACTGATTGCACCAAACTAAAACTCTACAACAATTCCACACCACAATTAATAATTTGATATATTCAAATTATGTTTTTTTACCATTTTTCAGTGAAAAAGGAAATTATGAGGTACTTATCCCACGAAAGTCCCGTGCATCCGCTTGGGGATACAATGATTTATCGCGAGCGCTCGGATCTCTGCAACGAAATCGCGCCTACACGCCCGTTCACCTCATCAATAAGTGGACTCTTGTCCTCCTTGAATGCGCGGCTCTGGGGGCGTGATACGCGTATCCCCCTGCCTCCTCTGTCTACTCTGGCTTTTGTAAAGAGGTGTGAACCGATACCTGGGAGGAATTCAGCAAGCGCTTGGCGCCGGGGTAGGCTACATCCCTGCAATAAAATTCCCGCGGTCATCTCTCTCGGCTGCGTCGTCCTGCTTATATCAGGGCTTTCTCCTAAACAACCTTTCTTTGTACCTTCGGCAAGCCTGCCCTTTCTCGCTCTCACTCGCTTCCTCGTTTTTCCCTCTTTTACAGCCTGCAGGGGGGGAGTGCCGACTTGCTACGGCGACGTCCTGGCGCCGTCCTCGTGTTTTGTTTTCGTGAAAAGCGGCTTTTCTCTTATCCCTAAGACTCTGGCCCTCTGGCTTGTTCCTCCGCAGTCGCTTCCTCGAACTGGGCGACGTGACAGGAGAGCTCCGGTATGTAGCTGCATCTGTTTGCGCTTATGCTTTGTCACGTTAACGCAGGAGCTGGGGCGCTGTATGGCTTCGACGAACGACAAACTTTCCACTTAACGTGCATTTACGCTTCTGCATATTTATTGCCGTGGCCGTTGTATCGGCTGTTATTAGCATAGGGCTTTTCAAACTCCCACTCCCTGTCCCCTCGGGCGAGCCCGGTTTTTCAATTGCATGAATTTTTTCGAGTTTGAATTTTAAAATTTTTCCCCGGCATTGTGGGCGCGTCGTTTACGACTGGAATTTTCAGGAAACAATGAAAAGGAAACAAAAGTAAAAGGAAAACAAAATGGAAAAGCATAAAACGTATTGGATAAGAGAGCGCGAGACAGTTGGACTGAAGAGACGCCTGAGCAATGCGTATGCGCACTCACGGTATAATTACTTTGTAATGTTAATAGCGAACTGCTTCGGTCAGGGCGCGCTGTGAAATTTTAATTTTTTTTCATTTTTTTTCATCGCAGCGCAGGTTATGATTAATATAAGCTGCATCGCGGGCAACAAAAGAAGAGGGAAAAAAGAGAAAAAGAAGGAAAAAAGAAGAAAAAGAAAAAGAAACAAGCCAAGCGCGCAAGTTATTATTATGTTAATCGCTGAAATCCGTTGCTAGTGCAATTACACTTATTTATAGGCGGAGAGGAGGAAAAAAAAAAAGAAGACGCGGGGTTTAATTAGCAGATAGAATGCGATTTCGCGGATATGTGTATATAGCTGCGCCCTCTGCGGCGACGACTCGCGCGCGCGTATCCGCGTGTGTGTAGGTGTTGAGTCGAGTCGCGGTGAATAAAGTCACCGAGAATGTCAACGGACAATGCGCCGAGTCATTCTCGCTCGATGCATCTTTGCGGTACAAGCGTATTCAAGTTGAAAACAAGGTGAAGGAAAAGGATGAGGAAGAAAGTGGCTGCAATGCAGCGGAATCGCTGCGAGTTTTATTCTACGTATGCAGTCCGTAAAAACGAATCAACATATAGAAAACTAAATAAGTGAGGAGGGCGACGAATCGATGATACGATATATGCGCATAAAAGCATGGACAAAATATAAGTCGTAAATATATGAAAATCACAGTTGAGACGTACAAGTGCGAATTAACTTGATAAAACAAACGCAAAAGTCAATCGTAATGTTAAGCGGTCAAGAGAAAAAGTGACAGAATAAACCGAGCACGAGTAAAGATTTAAAAATTCAGCGAGTTTGAAAAACTGACCAAAGAGACACGAAGAAATGAAGGAAAAAAGAGAGAGAGAGAGAAAGTTGGCGCGGGGAGTGGAGAGGCGTAATTGCCGGTGGCCTCGTCCGACACTGGCGCCTCGTAATTGGACTGCAGCCAAGTTATGATATACACGCAGGTAATAGTCGTGCATAGAAGTCGTAGTCGTCTCATTATTTCGCAACGATAATTGTTCATCGACGACCGTCGCCGCGCGCTGCCACTTGCTGCCTCTGTACGCATGCATTATTACGCAACGGCGAGCGCCAGTTCTTCCTCTCTCGCAGACAGACGGGCGAGTTCTCCCGTGGACTCTGGTGCCTGGCTGTCGTCGGGGGCTTCTCTACAATTACCGTAGGCTCAGCACCGCCAGCGACGTTTTCCGGCGGTCTGTGCGCTCGCGCCTCCCTTCGCGGCTTTGCCAACCTTGCGTGGACATTTGCGCGCGGCTCTATAGTCACGTGGAAACGTAACGTCCACGCAATGTGGAAACGACGCGTTGATTGATGACGCGCGCAGTAAGTGTAGGCGCCGCGAGCCCGTTGGCCGATAAAGCGCTCTCTCATTATCTTACGGCCATAGTGCTAATTTAGCCGCGGCGCCTCTTTTCCCCCTCCCGCCCAACCGTCTATATCAACGAATTATGCGTAGTTATAACGCGTATTGCGCTCTACTTTTTCCTTATCTCCCAGCCCGGAACGCGTTGATTTTTCTTTAACGCGGTTTTCCTTTGCAACAACGACGCGTGTATATGATTAAACTTTATAATCGCCAAGTCACGTTTGATCGTCTGCTAATGCGACCGTGAACATTTATAGATCCGTTCCCAATCTCAATTGTGTGTGTGTGTGTGTGTGTGTGTGTGTGTGTGTGCGCGCGCGTGTGTGTAAATATAGCTATCGCACGTGTCGTACACGCTGATGCCCACGCATTACAGACGCACTATGCACATATACAAGAGTATTGAAAAAACAGCGTGCAAGTTGTGAAAAAAGAGGAAGAAGAAGAGTCGTTAAGTGAAATACGAGGCGCCGAGTGAAACGAATATACCTACCTACGAGAGATTACAGCGGCGCTAAACTTTATTATTATACGCGCACGGCGGGAGAAAGAGAGAAGCTGCAGCAGCAGCAGCATCAGTCGCGCGGAGCGATATATAAAACGTGCAATTCCACGGGGCGGGGGAGCGCAATGTTTAGTCTCGAGCGGTTATGAAACGGAGACTGGTTCCTGAAACTTAATTACGCAAGAGAGAGCCAGCCCTCCTTTCCAGCTATTGTACGGGGAGAGAGAGAGAGAGAGAGAGAGAGAGAGGATGGAGATTATAAGGCCCTCTGGGCACGCTTAGTTTGTGAAACCGAAGATTTCCTCTTTGCCAGACACTGCCCGGCTCTGCAGCTGCAGATATACACGGAAACGTACGCGCCGCCGCGCGAGTTAGTCGAAAGGAAACGGATATGTACACGCGCGCAGAGGCGAGCGCGAAGGTCAAACATTCGGCTTCGAGCTTTATAAGCTGAGGGCGCGAGATAGGGGCGTGTATCGCTTTTCTCGACCGCCGGCGACGCGGCGGCATCTCTCTCTCTCTCTTTCTCTCATTCACCTTGGCCTTGGCTGAGATGTATCGCGGAGTACAGCCGGGTAGCCGGCGGTGTATGCTAGCCTCAGCAACACGGCGGCAACGGTCTCTTATCGCGCTTTCTCCTCCGCGCACGTTTCGTCTAGACGAGATAATTGAGGATATGAGGAGGAGGAGAGGCTCCTTTTCGCTCTCCTCCTCCTATTGCCGGATATGCACGTACACGCGCGTATAGTATATCGACGCGCACATCCGAGAAGAGATGCCCCGTCGACGCGTGCACGTCCGCGCCCAATGGGACGTTTAGCGTATAAACTTGTGTTGGTGGCGCCGAGCCGATAACAACGTAATTAAGAGATAAATGAGACTCCCTCGCCTGCAACACGGCGGATCAATTGTTCGTGTGTATGCATACAGCAAATACCAAAGCTTGCGGAGTTCTTTCAATAATGTTGACGCGGCTAGAACGTTTTTTCGACTTTCTTTAATTTGCCCACTTGGGAAATTGTTTTTCCTGCATCGTTTGTTTGCTTTGCGAGAAATTGAAGAACGCTCGAATGACACTATACAGGATTGAAGTTTAAAAATCGTTTGGACTTAAGCGAGAGGATTAGAAAGTACGAAATAGTATACATCCACGTTGATTAGAAAGGCTGAAAGTCAGCATTTCTATTTCAAAAGCATTCGAAGAGTCTTCGGAGCGTTACGAGTCACCTTCAACGGCTGCGAATTGAACTGATTTACTTCGACATTTGTCGGATGTCATTTTTTTAAATTGCCACGTACATTTCGCCGATTTTGTTTTTCAACCAAGCAAATTGTTCTTGTTTAGCTAAAAATGTTTTTGAAGAAAATTTGATGAAGAAATTAAGCTCAAATCAGTTGCTCGTGTACGGAGCAATAAGTTAAAGTAAAGTTTACTTTAATATCTTTGAATAATTAGTATGCTGTTTACGAAGCGGGAGACAAACAGTATACAGAATATACAGAGTATACAGTATACCAAAAATTCAAGTAAACAATTTTTGTTATACTGTTTATGAAATTTTATAAATATCAATTTTTTAAAATTTTTTTAGTAACTTTATTGATACTAAATTTGATTATGTAATTCAGTTTATTTAGCGAGTATTTGGAGGGGGGGGGGAATTTTGAATTTGATTTTGATATTATATTGATTTTTTTTCGAACATTTTTTTTTGCAAATATTAAATATCTTTCGCTTGATCGCTAAGCTATAATTACAGGTTAGCTTCTTTCCCTGTTGACAAGTATTATTAAGTAATTAACACTTATTATTATTATATAGCCGTTGTAAACAATTTGGTGCCAAACTTCTACCATCAAAATTTCCATTGTATAGTTCGTATTTGGTAAAAAAATCTACGTAAAATTGAAACAAATTCATGTAAATTTAATAATACAGTATACCAAATATTTATTTTATAGCACACAAAAAATTCTTTTTCGACATTTTTAGTACACCACTTAGCAAATTTTCTACAGCTGTAAACCAACAAATAATACATACACTGAAAAAAGTGTTATAATAAAAGTTACTATGTAACATAGTAAAAATTAGTACAATCCAAGTATATCCTCACTTTCCTATAAAATATAGTAACTTTTATTATAACACTTTTCTCAGTGTACATAGTAAATATTATTTGATATGTAACAAAAACATCGAGTTTGTCTCCGTGTTTCTAAAAAATAGACCAATTTTGTGTACTATCAACGAAATGTTAATTACGGAAAATTAGTGGAAAACAAAATTTCCATAAGATAGGTCGAAAAGCGGCAGGCGCGATGACGCAGATAAGGCTCGTTATAAACAATCGCGCGTAATCCCGGCCGCTTGCGCACGATTCATCGAAAATCAAACAAAAAGTAGTCCGTTATCAGAAGAAAAGGACAGAAGGAGAGGCGATAATAATTTTCCATAGGAAATCGAACGACGCAGTTAGAAAGCGCGCGTCAAGAGGAATACGCGCATAGGCAGCAGCGCGTCAGGGAGCAAACACATCGCGGACGCGTCGATCACGTGAAAAATTAGCAAGCGGCCGCGGCGCGTCAGAATCGCCAGAACGGGGAGGGGAATAAAAAGCCGGGCTACAGGGCCAATAGAGCGGAGGGGGATTGTGTAAAGAAAGGAGAAAATTTGTATTATCGCAAGGGGCATCGACGTCGCGGCTGGACAGAGGAGGGGGAGGCAGCATGCAACAACTGCGCATGCAGAATGGTTAACGGGGGCTCTCTGCGTCTTACACTCTCGAGTGCAAGCGGCTGCGCGCGCGTGTATAGGTGCGCGTGGTCTCTGCGAAGATTGATGTCACGGGCCCGTCGTCCGCGCGCGTGTCTCTGGCTGCTCTTGGCCTGGTTCTCATTCAGCGCGCGCTAAACGTCATCGGCCGCCGCGTGTCGTTGCGCCGGCGCTTTGATTCGCAGCGGCGCGTGTGTGTATACGTCAACCTGTGTACGGAGTCGCGGCGCACTTTCTATTGTTTATTTACTCGCGCATCGGAGAGCCTCATGCCACGGATTAGTGCCGCACGTTCTACGCTCGTCTCCTCCTATGTTCGTACGAGGAGAGGCACAGCGAAGATTAGCTGCGTTAAACCGCCGAGCTTGGCCTCGCTGCGGCAAAATGATCATTTCAACGGAAATGAGGTTACACGCGAATGTCATACCCAAGCGATACGCTGCAGCTTGCACTCGACTGCGCCTCGTGAGAATAGCCCGCTGCTGAGCGTGAGCCAAGGGCCACAGCCGAGCATGGCCTGTTTACCGCCTGTCAAGTCATTTGCCTTCGCGGAAATTGTTTAGCAAAAATTGGTTCGACTGCTAGTTGGAATTTTTTTACAGTCTACATGTGCACCTGCACACTTTTTATTCGACGTATGCAATTATCTTGTGAGTGTACGACAAGAGTAAATTGTTGTTAATTCGGAAACGAAGAAAATTAATTTAGTATTTTGTTTACAAAATTTGCAAATCAGAGGTCGTAAGATGAGAGCGTCGTTTAAGTGGTAGATCATTGGATACATATGAAAAGCCTTAAAATTAATTGATTGAATTTAAATTGTTTGCTAATACAACATATTTATTTGAAGATGATACTGAATTTTGAGTAAACTGCCTGTTGCAACTAGTATTATTACTAAAGCTTTACGTCAGTACACTGAGACCCAAATTTAATTGGTTTAAAGAAACATTTCTTTGCGGGCTCTCCGTTAAAGATTTTTTTGAATAAAAGAAAATTTTATTAAATTAACATTAAATTTCTTTCACTACTAATACAATTTTTGGGGTTAAAAAAAATATTATAAAATTTCTTGAAACAAAAATTCTTTGATTTTCCTTAAGATAACAATTCTTACGCTAAAAAAAATTTTCTTTGATTCAAAAAAATCTTTAACGAAGAGCCCGCAAAGAAATGTTTCTTTAAATCAATTATATTTGGGGCTCAATGTGTATTGTCTTTTAATTCTATCTTACTTTTTGGAACCAGTTTCTCATTGTATTTGCTTCACTAATTGAGAAAAGGAAGCACATAAATATAAAAAAAACGCAAAAAAATGTATGCATTCTATGATATACTCCTACAATCAACTCTATATGAAACAAGGAAAATTCGTTCAATTATCATTTGATTAACAATTGCAACTAAATGTTTTATGCAACAATTATTAAGTCGTTGCATTATGTTACTCAAAAATACTGGAATCACATCATAAGAAATACTTTTGTGCAGTTCAAACGTTCATAGGAAATTTTAATTTTTAAATTCTTATATGATGTTTCGATGATTTTCGCTCAAGTACAACAAGAAAAAAATGTAATACACGTTCACTGTACAATATAGTCCTATCTATTGATAAAATAGATAGCACTATTTTCACAACACATTTCATAAATTCCAATGAGATTGCCATAGCTAAAGGATCTGCCGAGAATATACAAGCTGGTCATATTCACTTTAGCCCCTCCTATCAATTTTTCCCCTGAAAGCCATTCTTTTCAGTTATTTAACAATAAACATCGTTCACGCGCTCATAACTCAGCCGTATAGCCAATAGCGAAACATTAAAAAACTAATTCAATGTAGCTTATAAATAAACGATAAAATAGTTTCCCCTGGAGCAGGAAGAAAAAGAGAGAGAATTCGGGGGTCAATTTTTATGTAAAGACCCCAATAACCCTCGGCTCATTTTGGACTGGCACGTGCTACTTCCACTTGTTCCTAAGAACGTTAGAGGCAGTTAAATCGCTACCGTAACACCCTCGTAATACTGTTCGTCGAAAGCATCGGCATCGTGATCCCGAAAAACCGGGTATAGAGGGGGGGGGGGGAGGGGGCGGACGTACATAGCTAAGCGTCTAGCAGCAGCTTATAATAAAATAAGTTCCGAAATTCAATGGGCCGCAGGAGTGTAAGCGCACAAAACGACAGCCGCCGCTCGTAGGAGAGCTCGCAAATAACGAGCACTCCTTCCCACTCCTCTTCTGCTCTCCTAATGACAATGACAATAACTATGATGATAATAATAATAGCGATCCTAGCTTGCCGTTTTTTCTCTATACACATTCGAGCTGTCGAATAAATATCCGGGCGTGCAAAGGCATAAATCATGCGGGATACGAGACAACACAATGGGAATTCTAGAGAGAGAGAGAGGGGGTGGGAGAGGGGCACGAGCCTCTCGCTGCCGCACGTGAAAAGGGGAAGAAAGACGAGGGAGGAGGAAAAAAAGGAGAATATGCCTCGTTTTCCGGGGAGCAAAGCTCGCCGTCGAGTGTGGTTGCCGAGACTTGGCGGGTATTGGCCTGATGGGGGTGCACGCGCGCCTCCGAAAGAAAGAGAGAAAGGGAGAGAAGGAGGGGGAAGGTAGGGCTCATCAGGCAGAGTATATAGGCCCGAGGGCGTGCATAAAGCGCCCGCGCCAAACACCTGACGGCTGCAGCAGCGCGCGCGCCTCCGGAGAGAGAGGGAGATAAGAGTAAAAAGACTTGGGCGCATCTGCCCCGGCAAGATTGCGCCGAGTGTACGAGGATACACATAATGGCCCCTGCGGACAAGCCAAGCTTGTTGTTTACAGCTCGACTCGCCGTCTTGTTTTTACCTCTCCTGCAACATCGGGCCCGCTTTTCGGCGGAGAGAGGGAGGCGGGCAATCGTAAATGCAGAGAGGGAGAGCATTTGGAGCGGTAGATTTGGGCCTGCTCGATGACGATGACGAAGGAGCGGGAGCAGGTGATGCCGGCTGTGCTGCTGCCGAAGGAGGGGAGAGCGAGCGTGTGCCAGGCAGCACGCCGCTGATTTTCTGGTCGTGCCGATGTGCGAAGGAGGTGGAGGCGGCAAGGGACTCGAAACTCTCCCCCTGCCCCCGCACGCGCTCCAGGTGGCGATGAATCTCCCGCACGCGCCTCTCTATACGTGTATGTGTGTTTGTAAGCACATGTGTATGGACAGAGCTCAGGGCTCTCTCTCCACTCGTGTGCGAGAGGTAAAAAGGCGCGCAGCACACGCGACTGCTGATAGTTGGCAGCCGGCCCTCCGAACTGTCCGAACGACCCGGAGAATAAATAAGGGAGATTAACGCGAGAATACACGCAAAAAGAAATGGGAGAAAGAGGATTCGTAATCTCTCTCTCTCTCTTTCTTTCTTTCCTCCTCGGCTTGGAGCCGCCCGCGCGCCCACCGCACCGAATGTATAGCTGCAAAAGAGAGAGGGAAAGGGAGGGAGAGCAGGTGCTAAGGGAAGCCATAGCCACGTGCTCGGCTGCGCGCGCTCCAGCGTTCGCCTGCCGAGAAATTAATACAGTTGTCTTAAAAACTTACTCTTGCCCTTTCTCTTTGCTTTTCTCTGCCTCTTTTTTCTTCGGGCGCAGATCGAAAGCAGGCTGAGAGTCTTGTAAAACAAACGATGCCCGAGAGAAGATATATTTTTCCGAGGTATCCTTGGATTTTGCAGAGCAAACGTTTTTGTAAAAGATCAACGTTTTATAGGTTTACGAGATTTCTACGGAATTTTTGTAAAACCAATGCAAGATGCGGAATTATCTGATACTTCGAATAAAATCTAGACATTTATAATTTTGTTTTTGTTTTTAATAAATACCAAAGCTACCAAATGATAGGCCAACGTAGCCACGCATCAAGCTTTTTAATTCGCAATCGCAAAAAAATAGCGTAAATTTTTCGAAAAAAGAAAACACTCATGCCAGGAGAAGTGTAAGTACAGGCGTGCCCTCTGCCCCTGCTACGTATAATAACGGAGCTCGCCCTCGAGACTGATCTAAAAGAAGCTGGATGAGGCGGCAGGCAGGCAGGCTGTTGCGCTGGTCTAAGTGATATTCGGCCGCCGCGCCCTTCTCCACGATCCCGCCCTTGCCCTCCGCCCCTGCCCTAAATGCCGCTGGTCCGCGAGACCATCTGTCCAGCAGGTGCGCGAAATACCTCCTCCTCATCCTCCCTCACCTCGTCCGGCTCTACTCCCTTTCGGCAACAGCCAGAGGCTTATATATATATGTGTACAGCATTATATGCATCGAGGCTGCATCAGGCCTCGGTTGTCTTGGCCGCCGCAGCCAAAAGGGCTGCTCTCGGGGTCCCTTCTCTCTCTCTCTCTCTCGGCCTCTCCTCGCCGTTCGCCACCGGCAGCAGGCCGTTTTATAATGTTTTATGCGCGTGCGCGGGCGCATCGACCTCCTGCGCGCGCTTTTTACGCCCAACCGAGCGCAGCCGCGGCGCTGTATATACGCGCAACTGGAGCCACGCAGTCCACATGACCTTTCTCTCTCCCTCTATCTCTTACTTTCTACCAACAGCCTTCTTCCCTTCTCTTTCTGTTGGCTCCTGCGAGCCTGTGCTCCGCTTGCTGCTGCGACTCTGGGCTTTGCTCATTTTTTTTTCTTCCTTAATGCACCGCTGCAACGCGCGCCGGGCCCTGGTGCACAGGTATTCGCGAGGCGGCCAAAGGATATAACCAGCGAACTGTAATGCCTTTGGAGAGCGCGCGCACGCGGCGATGCAGCCGTGCGTCCTCTCTTTTTTCCCCTTCCATCTTCGCGGAGAAAGAGAGAAGGAGTGACGCCGACGACGAAGGCTATGTCGCTTCAAGGTTAACGGCCTGTAAATGCGTAAATTTGACGTTTGTCGGGCTTTTCGTCTGGAGCCGCGATTCGAGAGGCAAAACGTCTGTAACGTTAAATAGATATGGAAAAATAGGAGAAATTGTTGTTTTTCGAAGGCGTTGTTAAAGCGCAAGATAAATATTATCGCGGCAAAAGCAGAGAGACATATGTCATTAGGGTAAATTACTGGCTATACAATGGAAGACCAGGAAAGGCTTGTTATTCTTTTTTATTGTCTGGACAGCATGTCGTTGAACCTCGCACGGGAAGTTCCGATCATCTAAATGTTAATTTTCGATCCAGGCCTTTTATTCAAATAGCAAGTCGCGATTATAAACTCTTTTCAATGCCTCAACTGCGCGGCAAAGCGAGCGACTACGATTTAGTTGTTTCGAAGGTAGGGCGTGTTCAAGGTTTAAAGAGTGACTACAGAAATAATGCTCTATTTTCCTAAGATTACACTCAATTGGTGAACCAAACCATCATTCCTTCTAATCGTTTTATGTGTTGTAGTATAGGAAAAACAATTTAATAATAGAAATATAATTTACGCATGCTTTGGTTGTACACAACAATTTCAAGTTTATTTCAGCTACTTATTAAATAAAACAGTTTCAAAAGATCTGATATTTCTTTAAAAATTTTTTTCTAATTATTACAAATGACTTTTGGGTATATTGCTCTAGTAACTGAGAGGGTACACAAGATCTTCGGGCAATATCAAAATGACTTTCACAAAGCGTAATCTGTTATACGCGAAATAAATACATTTTAATCGATAGACGTATGATTCGGCAATTTAGACGTTCTAGGTAAAGTTGACCGATAATTGATCATTATCTGCATGACTTACATTTGAGTACGAATTGCGAATTTTATCACTTACGCCAATTGCAGCATCAATATTTTATATTGTATTTCAATAAACTACTTTATCCTTCTGAATAAACTGGATAATAAATTAGGAGCCGCATATTAACACAAGTAAATAAAAATTGCAAGCCTTTAATGCAATTATATATAAAAAATGTATGTAGTTGCTAAAAATTTTAATGCCCTTTTTTTAGTACTTGACTTAATCTTGAAAATTTGAAATAGTTTTTTAAATTATTTACGTCCACCTTTTTACAGTTTGAATTAATTGAGTTAAGCTACGTTGAATTATTTATAAAATATATATGTATCAGCAACAAAAAGTTGATTACTATTCTGGTGGAATACGGTTAGCAACGTAAAATAAATATTTTTTTCTCGACTTTAAGCTTTTTTACACTTATGCTTTGCCCAAGTTTTTGTATCAAACTGAAAATAAACTAATTTCAATATCGTGCGAACTACATTAAAAATATCTCTAATAAATCTCAGAGAGAGACGTGTTATTTTAGAATTAACGATTTTTATTTTTAATTATCATATATATGTTTTTTAACTCTCAGATTGACAGCCATGCAGCTTTACATAAGGAGCCTATCAGAAGATCAGAAGTTGCTAAAGTAGCGCCAGGCATTTTTATCAAGCAGCCACATAATCATCCAATTACTTCATAATTACGAGACACACACTACAGCCAACATGAAAAAGTCAAAGAACTCGTATACATATTTTAAAATCTGGAATTTATCTGAATAGTATTCAATGTTGGTTTGATTAGAGCTTTGGCTCGATTTTTCTGCCCAGAAGAAAAAAAAGAAGAAAAGAGAAAAGGGATAAAAAGATCGTTGTATATACATCGGACGTATATGCCACTCATGAAAATTAGCAATGCTAATGCTAACAGTACACATGTATATACATACTCGCGGGGAGAAATCGCGTAATTGAATCGTTATTTTATTTTAAACGTGTGAAACAGCCAGAAGTAGGCGTACAGCGTGCGACGCGTTTCTGTTGTAATCAAATGTAATGACGTATATATGCGCGTGCGTTTCATTAGTCTCGCCTCGGCTCTCCACGTAACATTACGAGATGAGCAAATTTCTCTTCCTATCCAACTCAGCCAACCCCCCAACCCGCCCCCTTTGCCCATCTTTGTCTGAGCGACCTATCTAGATGAAAATCGCTTTTACGACTGCAAACATGCCAAGAGTATACCAATCTACCTCCGTTCAAATGGGCATATTCGCGCTGCGTGTGTACGACCGAATCTGCGCACTTACATAATTATGGTTAGCTGATTACAATTACGGAATTTATAACTCGTACTCACCTGTAACTGTATTCGCTTTTGCGTTAGTGGTTAAGTATTCTTGCCTTATGCTGTTTGGCGAAGAACAAGGGGGCAGTGAGTTTAAGGATGAAGAATTGTTTTTTTTTTATTATTTTTCGATAATTTATGAATTTTATTTTTGAGGATATAGCTGTCACTATTCGCAAACCTTCATCAGAATTTTATTCATTGATATAAAGCATTGAGTTGGTATGAAAAGAAAAGTGATATCAACTTGATAAACCGCAAATAAAATAAAGAAAGCGCGTACTCATACGCGCTTTCTTTTAATTTATAAATATTAATAGCTGTTTTCCGCGAGAGTATGAATTTTCTCTCGCCCACTCAGCCTCTCGCACAAACAACCAACAACATAATCCTTAAAAAACGTTCGGAAATAAATGGGAATCGAGATAAACAGTCAGGCGTCCTTAAAATTTTGTATGCATAATATCAGATTTCCTGTTAATTGCAACAAATTATGAATAAAAGTATAGGCGCCATAGATACGAACGCCATATTCGCACAATCATATCTTTCGCGATGCTTATCAGATCTTGAAGTATAAACATTATCAAACGGTTGTTTTTGCATCGTAAAATACAGGCGACAGCTGGCTTAGAGAGCGCAGGCAAGGCAAAGCTGGGAAAATGGCATTGCAGATATACACCACTTGCCTGACTTTCCTCGCTATAACTCAACCATGTTAATTTTCGTTTTCCGTATGGCAATATGGGAGAGCGAGGGGCGCACTGTCTCTCTACGGACAGGTTATAGACACGCGGGCGCAACGAGTTGGAGTCTGAGCGAGTGCAGGGGACGGGGGGCAGAATCGGATCAAGATGTTCCAAGGGAACGCGCAGCTGCAGCAGCAGCAGAGCCGGTCCGGACTCGACACTTCCGGCCAGTGAAAGTCGAGCGGCGGTGCGGCGGCGGCGGCGTTTTATAGGCATAAAAGCGCGTGGGCTGCGACCGCTGCCGTCGCCACTCTCCACCGGCCTCCGGCTCTACTTAACGACTTGGCTGGCTAGACCGGGCTGAGACTGCGTCGTTACACACCTTCTAGCCTCGCTCCATTCATCTCGAGCTCCCCCCCCCCCACCGTCCTCCTCCCCCGGCGCCCCCTTTACTCCCGTCGGAGTTACGTCTGCGGGTATAAATAGGCATGTAACTTATAGCCAGAGGTGAGAATAAGCCTTGGAGACTGGAGAGAACGAAAGAGGAAAGTGAGCTGCTATTGCTGTCGCGGTTGCTGCTGCTACTGCTGCTAAGACGCGGGAAAGCGAAAGCCCTGTACTCTCGAAAGAGATATGCTGTTCCGATGAGCGTATTGTCACGGCAGCGTGCACTTACAACTGAATCATTTAATACATTATTTCTCGACAACTTGTTTTAAACGATAACTTGTCAAATGTCTCTTTTTATATACAAGTTAATTCTGAAGATTAGAGAAAAAGTCTACATTCCCAAATTTTTAAATCGACAATTCAGAGCCAAAGGACGTTTCAATTAAAATTTAATTTTATTCTTTAAAGAGAGTGAAAAACTAATTCACATTGATCATCTGTGCAAAAAAAAACTATAATGTAAATAAACGATTTACAGTTGAATGAAACAATTTGTTAATTCAATATATAGGTAGGAGACGTAACAGACACGATACATTTGCAACTGTAATACGTGCAAGCTATTTTTACTTAATTTATGTTGATCAAGTTTAAAGACTTTTTAATCAATGAGACTTCACAGCCACACCATACGCATCGAATTTAAAATTTTAATCGACCAAAATTACTTTTATGCCTTTTTTTCTCCCCCTTGCTTTTAATGGTCTTAACGTATACTATTTGATATATAAACGGTTATAAAAATTCAAATTGTACTTAATAAAGAATTCAGATAATTAGTTATTAAAATATATTCAATTAAAAAAATTAAGAAAAAAACGCTTAATGAGATGCATTTGCAATACACGGTATTTTGTCTTATCTGCTGTTTCTCTCTCTCACTCTCTCCCCCGTCTCTCGAGTTAATTAGTAGCCAGATTTTAGTATCTGCATTATTCATAAGTTTGCGAAAAAGTCGTGTGAATCAAAAAAGTATCTCATTATCATGGCATTAAAAATAATGATACTATAATGTGCGCAAATTGCATGCAAACGGCGCATACACGGAATAGTCTGACGTTTTCCTTAAAATTCGATAATTTTGCCGCTGTAAACATCGTAAAGTTTTGCAAAGCTTCGTAAAAATTTCCTTAGATCCAAATAAACCGTGAATTGTTTCATTTTATTAAATTATTTACTAAAAGCACTCTATGGGAATAAATATCTTATTGGTTATTTGAAAAAATATTTATTAACATCGTCAACAAATTTTTTTGCAATGTAGATATTTCATGATTCGACTATAAACATTTGATTGAAGTAAATGACTATTGATTGTGACATTTTGAATACGTTTATTTTCTTAGGCCAGCTTTGTGTTATCGGTGTATAAATTCATTTATATTTTCTAATTAAACATTTATCGAAGATAAGTTTAATTGCTTTAATATAATTTAATTAAAACAGATTTCATTAAAAAAAAACTTAAGGCATTATAAGCCAATTTTTCATCATCAACTTATCGTAGACATTTCGTAGCTCTAGAGAGACAATTTTCCTTTGACAGAAAAGCTCTTTCGAAACAACAATGGTCAGAGGGCGTTTCTTTGGTTGTAGCAATATTGTAATGTACTACAAAGATGATCTTCACCTTTATGCATCGCTGGAACATGGCTCTTAACATCGCGCTAGGCTCATCGTAAAGGTTAAAGTCTTTTCAAATATGCCGCAGCGTGGCCAAAATAAAAAGAGGAACAGCTATATAACGCGAGGGAAAAAAAGAGGCGAGAGAGGGAGAAGCAGCATGGAAGTAGCTCAAGGGAAGTGTTTGCCGCTTGTCATACGCCGAGGACTTGTCCTAACGACCGAGCCTCATCTTTTCTCTCCTGCTGTCCTTTGAAAAATCAACCGACCTACACGCAATTCCTTCCCCTTTCCCCCTCTTTTTAGTCCCCTACTTCTCTCTCACTCTCCCTCTCTTTCTCTCAGTATAGGCACAAAGCTTTTATTAAAACGCATCAGTTTCTCTCTTTCTCTCTCTCTCTCTCTCTCTCTCTCTCTCTCTCTCTCTCTCTCTCTCTCTCTCTCTCTCTCTGCTGCATTTGCCGACACGAAAATAACTGAATAATGTTAGAAAACTATCAACACATACAATTTTACAGTACTTACATTTTTACATTACATTTATTAATTTTACAGTAATTTTACGTT
>JAPYYQ010001093.1:0-62722 GCA_030522585.1 Anagyrus pseudococci | reverse complement strand
TCGTACTTAAAAACCTTCAAAACGTCGAGAAAACGCAAAATTACGAAATCGAAAATTTTCACCGTTACAAAGCTTTCTCTTTGAGAAAGCAAAAAGAGGGGCCTCACCTTAAACTCGCCTTGAACGACGATATCCTCCTTCTTATTGATGCTAGTATTGAGCCCGTACTCTCTGAACAGGGCGCGCGCGACGATACCAAGATTGTAGCGGCGGTCGTAGCGCTCGCGGGGCGTGAAGAAGGACAGATTGAGATTTCCATTGTCGTGGTAGACGGTGCCACCGCCGCTGTTGCGCCGAGCCAGAGTAACGTCGTTGCGCTCGAGGGCCGGGACGTTGCACTCAAGCCAGGGATTCTGGTGGCGGCCGACGACGACGCATGGCTCGTTGCGCCAGAGCAGGAGGACGTGATGCCGGCTGAAGTCGTAGTTGCGATAGAACCAGTCCTCGAGCGCGAGGTTGCGGTGGATGTCCTTCGACTGGGAGATGAAGACGGACTTCTTGATCTCCGACTCGGGGACCTTCTTCACCTCGGCGCTTCGGGCGCTGTGCGAGCTCTGGCGCAGCGCCACTGCCAAGCCTCTGGAAATTCATAATGCATTGTTAATAACGTTGTAACGAGCGTCTTTGTAGACTAGGGGGGCCGACACCCGTCCAACCGTCTCTCGGTTTTTAGCGAGTCTACGCATTTTTTTCGGTCTGCCGGAGATAGCGATATATGGATGTGTTTGCTCAATCCCATTTATAAACGCCCGCGCGTTATCTCCCTCTCGATTTATTTGTGCCTCTCCCGACAGCAGCCGTCGCTCCAAAAACTCCGTCGTTCATTTTCCAAAGCCGTCAAGTTTTCCGTTTTCCCGCGTCCGCATTTCAATATAAGCCGTCGACGTGAAAGTTGTTGTTTACGTAACTAATCGCAAGAGTCAAAGATTCATAAAGCGCCGAGCTAAGCGGGCCGGGAGCTTTATTAATAGAATCGCGCAATAAAGAAGCGCGCGTCATTATAGGCTTGGGAGCAAAAGTGAGTTCGCGTAATACAGGTTTTTTTTTTTTTATAAATGTACACAGACTTACCCAGATGTGCCGCGGAAGGCCTTAGCCCCGAGGACGCTGGTTCTGCAGATCACGGGCATTTTTTTGGCTCTTCTCTCTCTCTACTCTAATATATATATATATCAAACTCCTTAAGAGTAAGAGTAATAATAACAACAGTAATCGTAATAATAGCAAAAGTCAGTCTTTCAATTCGAGTTTATCGTTAATCGTAAATCCAAGGCCTTCCTTCGTATTCTACTTCTTCTTCTTCTCTTTTGTGGAAGGCCAAGAGTACAGTCTATACAAGGCACAGGGCGGTAAATCGTATACGTGTATACTTGTGGAGCGGAGTCCGTTGAAGTATCGGAGCGTCTTTGGGTCGCAGCGGGAGATAAGCGGCGCTTAGTGACGATGGGCCTTAAAATTGGTCTCGCTGGCGGTGACGGAGATGAGATAGTCGTGGAGGGCGATGGTTTGGTGCAGCCACTTCCAGGTCTGATCCAGGCTGTTGATGCGGTATCTGATACCCAAACAGTCTCGGCAATCCTTTTGCATTCCTCCGCGTGAAGACAGGCCGGAGGTGAAAAACCAGGCGGCCCGAGGTACTGAGCCCGAGAGGAGTCGACGGGTTAGAGAATGGAGCTTGTTGCAGGGACCTGTGTCCGGCTGCGCCTACTCTGCGTCTACTGGAGAGCCTCGCTCTCAGCGGAGCACGTGAAAGCGAGAGAGGACTAGGCTCCTCCTTACTGGAGCCCCTCGATGCTTCTTCTTCTACGCAGCTGCTGCTGCTGCGCGCAGCCGGTCCCTGCGTCGGCCGCCTGTGTGCGTGGAAAATAGAGATCCCGCGCGTGGCTCCGAGAGAATGAGAGAGCCGCCGCTGAGAACCGAGCGAGTACGAGTAAGCGAGAGTCCGAGGCTTTTCGAGGTTATATGCTGTGCCGTAGCGGCGGGCGGCGAGACGACGACGACGACGCGGCAGCAGAGAGCGACGGCGGGGGGCAGTGCGCCGACGACTCCCGCGAGAGATAACCCAAGGTTATCAGAGGGGGGCCGAGAGCAGCTCTTTTCTCTCTTGCTCCGTTTCACGCGTGCGAGCCGAGCGCACAGCTGACTAAACGATCCTCCTCTCTCTCTCTCTCTCGCTCGCGCTTGCTGCTACCACCACCACGTATACCATATACCGCGGCGTGTCAAGTGAAGTCACGTTTTTCGATGAGACTGAAGCTCGTACGATGCATGTCTCGGCGGCCCCCGCTTGCGCTTGCAGGGGCCCCCAACTGCCGTGTACCACGAGGCCGCAATGCCCGAACACGCGCTCGTCACGGTTCCCTGACCGTCACTCGGCAACCACGCGGCTCTCTCCCGAGATGTTTCGCGTTTTATCTTTTATCTGCGTATAGGCTTCGGTTCCTCGTTGTTTCTACAATGCTTTTTGGAAATTATGCTTCCGGACCGTCTTGTTTTTTCGGAATACTAAATTTGTTTTTACGTAATGTTTACGTTTTAATCAGACGATTAAGAACAGCACCGGAGACGAATCTGATTTAAAATTGAAGATCGATTGATTGTATACTCGATCCGGTAGATGTATATATAGATGTTAACTGTTGTCGAAAAAAAAAACTTTCCATTTCTCGCGATTAGAGACCACTCAAAATTCATAATCTTGAGCCGCATGTGGGGCTTTCATATGCTTATTTACCTTGTTATTCAACGATATCAATGTATAAAAAATTGATATATAGTTTCCGTAAAATCCCAAATGACACGTTTCAATTCAGCATCTTAAACGATCGTTAAGCCTTTTATAAAACTCTATAGTTGCCGGTATGATGCTGTAAGAAATCAAATTCGTGTACTTTGGACATTCCGTAGGCTTTGCGAAATAACGTTTATGTTTACAACTCAATAAGAAATATTTTTATTTTTCGTTATTTAATCGCTCAACGTATTATACGGTTCGAAAAGCGAAGATTTCGAAAGTAGGCCGTTTTCGTCTAATGTTATAAAAATAATATCTAGTATCTTCCAGCTTAAGTTAAAGATCAACTTACAACAAGCTCCGATCCGCATATGAATTTTAGTATTTTTAATCGAGCTATGTAGTTAGAGTCTTATCGTGCGTTTTTATTTAATTTTTATTTGCACTACTTCGTATATTTTTCATGAAAGTAGCTGACAAATTCAAACGATCGACGTCATTTAATTTTTAATGTATATAGAACGCTGGCTGATTAGCTTCACGCATTTCTCGTCTGTACAAAGTTTAAGAGAAATATTGTAAAGAGTTTTTCAAAAGTGTACAAAAGCGTTGAATACATTATAATCATACTGAATACAATAAAACTCATACTGAACGAAAACTTATTATTCACCAGCATTTCACTTCTCGTGTATTCATTGCTTTTGCATACAAAAAACTCAGAAACGAATCAAACAATGAATGTTCGGTTAAACTGCAGACCTTCAAAAGAAATAACAAAACAAAATGTCATCAATAACCCAATAATTCATTCTAATTAATTGACAGACCAATTTTTTGATTAATTTTCCCCATAGTATTAATAGATGTCAAAGCATCTGTACAACGATAAGACTTTTCGAATTTAAACAAAGCCGAAGCGATAGACTACGCGTACATCAAGCCGCGTGCCGCGTACACGATGCTTACGCGGCAAATTATACAGCTAACACGCGCCAGCATAAAAACGGCACAACGTCTGAATTTTTGTTGTCGTCGGCGTCGCAATGCCCACGCAGCTTTCGCGTCGATAAATTAAGGCCAGCCAACAAGTCTGCCGCCGGCTTTTTCCTTAATTCCACCTCAAATTGTCACGTTTACCGAGCTTTTTGTTTATTTAGTTAGCCGCGTCGCGACGGCGGCGCGCGTATTGTGCGTACTTTGATCGCGGGCAAGGGGGAGCGGAGAGGAGGAAACTCGCGCTTATCTGTTGTGTATAGAACGAGCAGCCGCGGCGCAACAATGTATGCTCGATTATCGGGCTAACGATTAAACCTCTCTTGCCGCCGTCGTCGCGCTCTTGGAGAGAGAAAGAGCTAAGCCGCGCGTTATTATTCAACTTCACTCTTATATGATTGAAGTCAATGAATCGCCCGGCGGAAGCTCGCGCGCTGTGCTTTCCATGTATTCTGGGATGTATATTCTGATTTTTAAATCCACTTGGGGTCGGATGCTTCACTGAATTTCTAAACTTCGCGTTCGTCGTCGGGCTCGAAAATAATGATCGAAAGTTTAACGAGGTTGGTAAACGGTGAAAGGAAAATTTGGAAATTCAATGGTATTACAAAGCGAGGTACAAGGAATGGAGAATGAGAACATTCTTAAAGATTTGAAATGAATCCTTAACTTTAATTACGACGAGCATCTGAAAAAAATTCATCGGATGATGAAGTTTTTTGCTTGGACGGTTATTTTCGAATGCGCCGCACATTATCGCCAAGGTCTGCTGAAAATATCATTTGTTATTCGAGAATTATGCTCCAAAGTAATTTGTTGAAAAAGAAAAGAGATTCTCTTCGCATTTCTCTTCCTGCTATATCTCTCCGCGCACTTTTCTGACAGAAAATGTTATTTACTTGTACTACTTGAAGATACGCGTAAACCAGACTTAAAATATAAATCTTCGGATAAAATGCACTTTGAATAATATATACATCAGTGAGTTATTTACTTTCGCGTCAACAATTTTTTTCGTTTATTCGATAATTGTAAAAATAAACGGGGTCTCGATAAAAATAAAAGTCACGTGTAAGATGGTGCCTTTCGCTCGGATTTTATATATACAATCGTTACTTCACACGGCATATGATTTTCGTACAAGAACAAGAGTATGCAAAAAACGAGACGACTGCATTTTTATATAATTCGTTTTTAAGCGATTCCCAACGTGACTGTTATTTACAAAACGTTAAAAGACGTTTGATTGAATTGCATATAAGTTTATTTTTACGGAATAAACTTTGTTTCTTTTTCAATCGCTATAATGATGTGTTAAAATTATCATACAGTTTGCTAAATTCAATGTTCTTGTATAAAATAGTACTACGTATTTTTGAATTAAGCATTTCTTTTGATTTTTTTTTCTATTGAAAAAAATTCAATAGAAATGCTTAAATTTAAATAAAATCAATAAATTAGAATATTTTATTTTGACTTTTGCTTCTTTCAGTAACACACTGTCCCCGTGGCCCGAATTGCTTTTTCCATTAATACACACAGGCGCAGTCACTGACTTACCAACAAAAGCTAAAACAGTGTGTATGTGTTATATACAGTTGTCTAACGTTTTACTTTTTGACGCTACAGATATTTTTAATTTAGTTTTATGAAATGTTACAAACCCTACGGGAACGTTCTCAGAAGCGAAAGAAATTACTGGCCCAAACGGTAAAATGAAAAATCATTAAGAGTAATTTGCTCGCAAACAATTGGTGCTTGTTGCATCAAAATATTGTTTTTAGGTTATGTTTTGATCAATGTTTTGTATGCTTATGTATTGCTTGACTTTTCCAGCTCGGTGTTTCCAGTGTTGACGAGCTGAGGCAAATATTGGGAACCGATGTTGACGAGTCGCAAAAGAAAAAGGTGAAAGTAGCATTGAACAAAGGCGACGATGAGGCCAAGGAAAAACTGAACAGTGCCACCTTGGCCGATGAAATTGTCTACAAGGACTCGTCAACGTTTTTAAAAGGAACGCAATCGTCGAATCCTCATAATGACTATTGCCAGCACTTTATTGACACGGGTCAAAGACCTCAAAATTTTATAAGAGATGTTGGTCTGGCAGACAGATTTGAAGAATATCCAAAGCTTCGAGAACTTATAAAGTTAAAGGATGACCTGATTGCTGAAACAGCAACACCTCCTATGTATTTAAAGACAGATTTATCGACGTACAATTTGAAAGACTTAAATTGTAAATTTGATGTGATTTTAATTGAACCACCTTTAGAGGAGTATCAAAGAACTTGTGGTGCTACAAATGTTCAACTGTGGAATTGGGATCAGGTTCATTGTTTATAACTAATTTTTCTTTGCATTTTGAAAGTTTTATATCTTACATATAATATTAATTTCATAGATTATGGAGTTAGACATTGGTGAGGTGGCAGCTAGTCGGAGCTTTGTTTTTTTGTGGTGTGGTAGTAGTGATGGGCTGGATATGGGAAGATTTTGTTTAAGAAAGTGGGGTTTTAGACGTTGTGAAGACATTTGTTGGATTAGGACAAACATAAATAATCCAGGACATAGTAAAAATTTAGACAGTAAAGCAGTGCTTCAAAGGACTAAAGAGCATTGTTTAATGGGTATAAAGGGAACTGTAAGACGATCCACCGATGGGGATTTTATACATGCTAATGTGGACATTGATTTAATTATCTCAGAAGAACCTGAATATGGTTCTATTGAAAAACCTGTAGAAATATTTCATATAATTGAACATTTCTGTTTAGGTAGAAGACGGTAAGCTGGCACAAAAAGTAATTGATTATTGAATTTTAATACATTATAATTCAAAAATATTCTCATATTTTTTAGGCTGCATCTTTTTGGAAGAGATACTACTATTAGGCCAGGTTGGCTAACAGTAGGTCCAGAATTAACAAATACTAATTTTAATGCTGACATTTATAATAGTTATTTTAGCAATAATCAAATCACAACTGGTTGTACAGAGAGAATAGAAGCTTTAAGACCTAAATCTCCTCCTCCCAAAGGCAAAGCCTCTGGTAGGGGTAGGGGTGGTTTTAGTCGTGGCAGAGGACGTGGAAGATGAAGTGGTGTGACAAAAATAATTGAATGTTATTTTATAAACTGCTATGTTTTTAAGCAAATAGAAGATTTAATATACTTGAGTATACTTACAAGTCTGTTTCTTGTAAGGATAATAAATATTTGATTGTTCTTATATTGTTGGACATGTGTAAATTTACTTATATATTGCAAATTGAGCCAAATAATGTTTTTCATTTGCTCAAGCTTATGAGTTCCAATACAAAATACTCTTATTGTTTTTAAATATTTTGATTTATATTTTAAAAGTGGTAATTAATTTTTTTAAACTGGTAACTAATAAAACTTGTATTTTTTAAAAATAAATGTAATTATTTTATCCGCTCACATGTAAAAGGAAAAATAGCAAGGAAAAATAATGGTTAATAAAACGTACACATGTTAATAAAAAATTAAACTGGTTTATATAAACATTTCATCAGTTGTCTCTACTACTTCCAAATATTCTAAAATGAAGATGCGTCATAAGATTATTTTTCAGCCGTGTCAGACACGACTATATGTGTTTATTTTTTTTCTGTTGAACAGTAATAAACTGAATTATACATGAAATTTCAACAATGTCTAACCATGCACACACTGACAAATAAAAAAAAAAAAAAAAAAAAAAAAAAAAAAAAAAAAAAAAAAAAAAAAAAAAAAAAAAAAAAAAAAAAAAAAAAAAAAAAGAAATATTCTACAAATGAAAAGAATCAAGATTAGATTCTAAGACGCACATTGCACTCGTAATTGTGTTCAACAGCAACAAATTCGATTTTGATTACACATTAATCACTTTAACAAATTTTTCAAACAATATACTGCGAGTATTGCTTACAAGTACATTTATCGTCACAAAAATGAAAAAAAAAACTTTTTTATACAAATTATCACCACATACTTGACGCTTAATAAATACGAATCCATCAGAATTAAACGCATTAAAAAATTTCTCCACTGTACAACGAGCTCTCTATGTACAGCCCCTCTTTTTTTTCTTCGAAATTGTACTTTCAGTCACTATACATTTACGTAAAGACTGGAAATTTTAAATAGACACTTAAAATAGTCACAAATATTAATATAATCACGATTGATAGAATACAGTAGTATTTTGATATAAAGGCATCTATATATATTGTTTTTAATTACAGCAATAACATTGATTTACTTATGACGCAGACAGAGCCTTGGTCAGCCATAGGAAATACAGCAGTTCAAAAGCACCCAGTCATAACGAAATGTAGACGACTGCCTACATTTCGTTATAAATACACGTTCCTGCACTGTTTTAAATCCTAACTGGCCACAGCTCCACCCGTGACACCTAATTCGTAAATAAAGTTTGTACTTTCACATCTACGAAGGCCGATTTTTTCATTAATATTATTATTACTATTACAATATTAATAATCCTAGATGGTAATAAAAATTAAAATATATTTTAAAAATATTGACAATAATAGTAAAGTTATAATAGTAAATTTACACGTAAAAAAGTATGCTTCAAATTTTAGAAATTGTGCCGTTAATTAAATTTTTATCAAAGATATTATTGACCACAGAATCGAATTTTCAACTTTTACATACGGAAATAAATAAGTAAAAACAGACTAAATGATTGTTGCCAACGAAAAATATATAAAAGCTCTTGCTATTTTTTCGAGTGCACGCGGTAGTTTTGAAAAAATCAATGGAAATAAAAGTTATGAGTAAATCGTATACAAAATTTATGATGAGGAACTATGTTTAATTATTAAACATAGAAAAATACGTACTAAATGTCTTAGAAAAAAAAAAGAAAAAGAAATAAATCAAACGAGTGTTAGGATAAAAATTAATTATATTAATATTTACTGTAAATATAAAATAAAATAAAGATACAATAGTCATAACTAAACGGCAATGTGCAAACGCAAAACGAAATTAAACTATTGTACAGATATGCTTGCGGTCCTGGTTGTTTGTAATAATAAACTGTAAGTTGAGACAGACAGAGTGTTTATGACATTGTAAATGAAGTACAATGGATTACCGTGAAATGAAGTTTAAAAAGAAAAGGGAACATTGCGTGTTTATGTAACACACGGTCACATGTAACGTTACACGTATAATAAAATGGTGCATCGGTAATGATGTTCATTCTATATGTACATAACGTATAAAAAAAAGATTTCTTAACTAAATTTTACTGTACGTTTAAGTCTATACAGCGTAAATTATATTTGCATAAGCCTTCGCTCGCTTATTTATATGCACTCGTCGTTTCTTACAATGTAAGTGGCAGTCATAGATGTAACAATCAAATTACATACGTTAAATCAATTAGGTAAACTAACATTTTAAATATTTGTCTTTAATTTTTCCATTAAGTAAAACAATAAATTTTACCTAAAATTAATTCTTAATAAATATTAAAACGTAATTCGGCTCCTTACAATTACAGTGAGACTATTAAAAAATTTCAAGGACGATTTTTGTTTCCATCGTTAAAACGTAATTTAAAATAGTTTAATAAAAACGTCGCCTTGTCTATCACTTAAACTTTGTTGAATTTTAAATTTCTCTTCTATACAACCTTACGAAATTCAAAGCCATTCACGTTGTAAAATTCGAGTTTTACTAATATCCGATAATTCTCAACGCGTTTTCACGGTATTGTCAACGAAAAGAAAAATACAAATATTTATTCAAACCTCCGTCAAAAAAAGAAAAACAAGGACATGAAAATCCGCTGTTCCAATGTTTTGGCAAGCCTATTGCAAGAGAAAACCTCAGAGTGAGCAAAAGATAGTGCAAGCGTCTGGTAAAACTCGTCCATTTGAATATGAAATAAAATCCGCAAAATGTTACACGTTTAAGCTGGAAGTGCGGAAATACATGCAGATGACCAACAGCAGTAGCAGCGGCAGCAGCAGTAACGGCGCAGCAACTAAGCCAGGATTACATTTGATACTGATAATCAAATTGGCTGCTAACTGAAGGGGACGAGCGTCTAGAAGCACATCTCTTTACAGCCGTCGATTCAGGCCCACGGCATCAGCCGAGCTTTCAAAGTCACAAGTACGTCGATTCTCCTGCAAGCAGACCTGCAGTCAGCAATCCTTCTCATGACTTTTCCTATTAGCTTTTTATTTTTATTTTTTCTAATAGCCGAAGGAAATGTGTTTCACAATTATTATTTAAATTTTCATTTTGATTTCTTTCTTAGCAAATCGCGAGAATAATTACTTTTTTATAAATTGTGAAATTATACAAAAAAAGAATTGTAGGTATCCATTATTGGACAATAAAAGAATTTTATTTTTTTGATAAATTATTCAAGTTAAGAAAATTAAAAAAAAAAGAAATTAAATAAAAAACTGACAATAAAACTTGAAACCTAACAGCTAGTCTAGAGCCACGTCATAAATCATTAAATATTGTTATTGTTATTATTTTTTTCCTTATGCTCATTTTTATTATTACCACTATACATTATTTATAATATATATTATTATTTACAAGTAGTACATTTTACAAAACGTCCCAGATTTTAATTAGTTTTATTAGTATAAATTTGGTCCATTTAAAATGTTTATGTTGCATAGATAAAGACAATGGTTAAAACATGTTAACGATTGTTATACTTATTCAAATATTCCTTAAAACATAGTAGACAATGTCATGATAATCTTTAAATATAAATTGAGTAAAAATTATATATTCACAGTTGATAAAAATAATCATTTAAAAATTTAAATAATAATTTCTTGTTTTTGAGAAAATTGGAATAATATACAAAAAGGCATGCTTGTTAGGGTTATTTATGGTCGTAGATGATATTTTGTTAAAACCAAGTGCAGAGCCAACAAAATAAAACTGTTAAAAAATAAATATTTCGGTAACAATTTATCCATAAGAAATAGAGTATGAAATTAATCAATAATCTATTAACGCGTGACGAAATAAATCAAAGATCAAAAGTGAAAAGTGATGTGAAAATTAGTAAGCTAGTAAAAATTGAGGAAAGCTCTAGTTTGTGATTAAAAAAGCATGGGTTAGCCAACTGGTGACGCTTTTTATTTGTTATTAAAATAGATTACACCGAACAACATAGTTATCGAATGTTGTTGCTTCTTATACCATATATATATAAATATTTATATTTATATATATAGCGAAAAGAAAAGCATTGCTGGTTCTTTCGGACAGGTTGGTGCGTGTCTTGCGTGAAAATTGCGATTCCTCTCGTTTTCTTTAAATATACTCGCACGCCGTTCTTTCATTCTTACGCTCTCTCTCCCTTCCATACACGGACGTTAAAATATACAAATATATATTGCGATAAATAAGATTATCGCTCTCCGGCGCTACATGTTTCTCTTCATTATTCAGTGAAAAATTGCTTCTTCTCGACTCACAGCTTCCTCTTCATCACCTTTTCTATTTTAGTTCCGTTCCAACGCTGTACAAAAGCGTGAAAGACGCATGGAAATATGCGGGCGCACCCCACCTTCCCCTCCCTCGTGCTTGGTGAAGGACAAACGCAGCGCGATTTTCTAAATTTGCAAAACGGCTAAGTGCGCCTGAGAAAACAAATATTTTACCGAAGCATCTACCACATCTTCGCGCGTGAAATTTACCCCCCTTACATTACTTTTTATTATTATATATCATTTTTTTTTTATTTTCGTCAAATAATTCTTGGTCTGACTTTGTTCGCGCAATTTCATGCGTCGAGAGCTAATTTACGTTTTATTTCCTTACACCGAGCTCGCTAATAAAATGAGGTACCTCGTTATTTTTGCGGAGAGTCACGTCTTTTTAAAAACTTTGAAATTCATTACTTGGAAAAACATTGGAAAAAGTTTTATTTACTACGCTACGATTAGCTTGATTTTAAAAAATCTTTGGTTCGCTTGTGGTTGAACACTTTTCGATGCAAATGTTTCAAATGTTTTCTTTGACACCAATTATACAGTTGAAGTTTTGTTACTGTTAGCTCTCACTCCTTTTTAATAAATTTAATGAAAAATTGCGTTTGAAGTTCGATGTCATTATAAACGGTATTTCACACTAATCAAGGATAAACAAAGTACAAAAAACGAAGTAAAACTTTTTCAAATTATTTCCATCACAATGAATCTTATACGTTTACATAAGTACATTAAGTGCTTTTTAAGCGATTGTACGGAGCGAGAGAGCCTTCTGAGACAGAAGTGAAACGACTTTTTTTTAATTATTCAGGCAGTCAGAAATGTTGAGACGCTTAAATAACAAGCGCGCTTGAAACTGTCTTTTGTTTTCGAATAAATCGAGTCATACCTCATTTTAAACGAAGGATTTTTGATTCGATGTTTAAACACAGTACATACATTTCGTCGCACTCGCGATTACACACTTGACAAAATACGAGAGATGAATGTATTTCATTGCATTAATATACCATCAAGTTTCATCCTACGCAATGTATTAAACATTTATATTTATTATTTTCACCTTTCACTCTTTACAAGGACTAAACATTGCGTACTTATTTCGTAATTCAATGAGCTCCTTTTTTTTAAAATACTTTTATACTAAAAGAAAATGAAGTTTTCTGTTATTTGCTTTAAACAAATCAATTTTCTTTATAGATATCGATTATCTTTGATTTTACGAGGACTACAATTTTTTTCGCATACTTTCCTCGTTTTATACTACGTTTCACGCACTTTTATAATTAAGACGCGCATCCCAGCACATATATAATACTTGTTATAATTTATTGAGTGGTCAATTTATCGCAGATCTTTCACATTTTCTATCACACAGAATATTTATTTTTAGTTTCTCTGAGTTTTAGTAAAATTACACCACACTTTTGTAAACATCAAAAAACGTTGCTTTATGCTTTTTTAAATTTGTTATTCAGTAAGACTATTGAGTCGAACTCGATATTTTTTTTTTAATATTCACTAAATACATCCTTAAACATTACGTGATCATTCAATGTGTTAGTGGAATGTGTGTGATTTTTCCACTGCAAAAAAATAGTACAATTTTAAGCAATAGTTAGCTGCATCAGATAAAGAGAGTAGTGTAATCAAAATTTTGTTCATCTATAGAATTGATAGTGAGAAATAATGTATGGATTTAATGCATAATATTTTTAATGGTACATCTCATGTGTATTTTTTTTTAATTTTTCTCTTTTTAGTACAAGGGGTGATTATTTTGTGCCTAACGCTGGACATTCATCAAATAGAAAATGTGTTTATTTATATTCAATCACATTATATCCTTTTTTTAAATATATTTTTCAAAGTGTATGTCATACTTTTTTTTAAACACAAGTTTGGATTCTACAAGATAACCGATTTTCGGTAGATGTGCGAGATGTGTGTATACTTAATAATTAATACAATAATCACGCTCAGCTTGAATAATCCATTTTTCTTCTTAGCCTCCGCTCAATTAATACTCAATACGCACACCTTCCATTCATCTCGCCTATTTCTAAGTATATTATTGACTTTTACAATATCCTCCTTAAGAAAATAATTTGTATTATCTTTTTCTTCTCTGCGAATCTTTTTTTATCATTTTATTTTTTTTTCGTCAGTCCGTACTTTACAAGTAAATGCACGCTCTTCGTCCTCTTCCGTCTTTAACGAAAAACCATAATCCTTCGTCGATGCTTGTTTGATTTGCGGTCGTACTTATCCACGCGCTCTTGAATAATGACTTTAAAAAAGAAAAGAGAATTTATGTCAGCTGTGGAACCGGTCGCAACATAGATCTTTTACACGTGCATTGCACTTCTATATCTATTTAATTAGTCACATTGCAGTTTTGATATTGCTTGGAGTGGTGTTATGATGATGTAAAATTTCGTCGACACGATTCATTTATGTGTACTAAAACATTCACGCTTTTGCGCTGACACATTCATACGGTTTCCTACGAGTTTAAATTTTGTAAGAAAAAAATTATAATTTTCTTCGTACTAGTTAGAAGTTAAAAATTCATATAGCATAACTAGTTCTTTTACGTTTTAGTATGTTGAGACCAGTTCCACGTGTTAACATCGCAAAATATATACGTATGTATAATTAGATAGATTTATTGTTGTATTTTAAATGTTTTCTCATACGTGCTGACACACCGATGCACAGCATATCCGAGGCCTATGTACATTGTGTAAGACCATTTTCCCAGTGCGATTGTTAGATTGTCTTAGCCTAAGAACAGTTGACGCCTCAAGTTTTTTAATTTAAAATGAATTTTGCATTTTTGTTTCTCTTTTGCATTAAAAAACTAGGAAAATCGTCTGATAGAAGTATTTATCGTAAACGGTTGCGTGTACAACATAATTGCATGCAACAATACGTGTAGAAGCATTTACAGATTTTCATTGGTATGAATGATCGAAGCATATATTTTACAATTTTCAGTTTTTTTACACAATGGACACGTAAGATTTGGTAACATTGACAATGAGTTGTCGAAAAACATTTAATGTGAAAATGTTCACTACGTATTGCCCAATTTTCCTTCGTTGATCAGTAAACGCTGATTTAAACAAATATCTAAAAAAGCAAATTTTTTAAAATGACATTAATTACATTATATTATTTTAATTTTTCTAAAATATAATTTTCAATAGAAGCACTATAGAAGTTACATTTCAATTTTATGTTATCTAGTGAAAAATCAAATAGCCTTTCTAGATATTCATTTAAACATTAGTCTTATGCAAAATAAAGTGTATTTAAATTAAATAGATGTTGTTGACTAAAAATTTGTTTAAAAAAAAATTATCAGCCAGTCTTTAAAGTCCACTATTATCACGAACATGAAAACGTGCTTTTGTTAAATTTCATAAACATCGTGCGCATTATTATAGCACTCAGCGATGATACATCTAAATTTTATTTGTCCTATATGAGAAAAATGAAGACGAGAGTGCCGTGCGTCGAGATGATATTAATTCCAGAAAAGAAACGCGCTGCTGGAACACAGTGCGACACGATTTGTAGCTAGCTTTCAAAATATTCGATTTTATATTTTGCTTTTTTATGACTCGGTAGTTCCAGGATGAATGAGGATGACGGGCTACGACGAGCGCTCACGAAACGTCTATCATCCCTCCGTCCGATAGGAGGCGATAGCGGCCCACGCGCTCACGATCCAAGTCCACTGCGGGGGAGCCAAAAGACACAATTTCGTCAGTAATTTGAGAAACGATAAAAAAAAAGGATACAAAAATTTTGATTACGATAATTACAATACAAATGATCAAAATTACTTAGAAACTTGAGGTTTAACACGTTATGCAAAATAACACTCGGTTGCAATGAAGCAGGTGCTCTTTTCAAAATACGGAAATTAAATAAGTGAGCGCAATGCAGTATATAGCTTGTTTTACATGATTATTAAGTCTACTACAAATACATAGCAAATGACAGTTTTCACTTTTGAACGCCTCTTTTAATCTTCGGCTGTTGTGTATTTTTACTGAAACCATTATTAGCAATGTAAGCGACATTAGTTAATAATGATGACCAAATATTAAAGTAAACGTCCAAAAAATCATGATAAAAACACTCATTCAAAAAGTAGGTCAAGTACAACAATCGAAGGAATCACACAACATGCAAAAATATTTTATAAGCAACTCATCATTATCATCATCATGGTCATTACTCTCAAAAAATCTTCACTCACGCAAAAAATTCGCTTAACTAATCGTGCTTTCTCGATGCGTCGATTGTGCCGAATGTCGATGTAAATTAGAAACTTTTCTCTCGAGTTTCCTCAATTGTCATGCCTTGGTAAAGAAGATATACAGAGAGAAAAAATTTGTACGAATGTTATTCCGTTATATTTAAGTAAATTCATGCGGTCAAGTGGTTCTACTTATATGATGAATATTAAATTGGATGCCTTGTATAAATCTGCATTATAATAAAAGCAGGTTCATATAGCATGAGTTTCACTCTAATACTCTCAATTTAGATATTCAAATACATGTACTTGGGAGAGATTTGTGATTGATAAGAAAAAAACTGAGGATTTGTAATTTACGAGGCATCATGTAAATTGTGCTACAAAGTATAATTGAGTAATTTACAATATATAATCTTGGCATTGAAAATAATTACACAAATAAATGTACAACAATGGATTATAACATTTTAAAATTATCAAAGCAGTAATGGTAATAATAGATACAACACAATAATAATAATAATAATAATAATAATATGAATAGTAATAATAATAATAATTAAAATGACAGCGGTGGTTATAGCGGTATAGGTGTAATAAACGTAGCAAAATTAACAGAGATATGATGATACACATAGTTTGGTAATAATCATAATAATAGAAATAGTAATAGTCGCAATATTAAAATAATAACAATAACAATAATATGTATTATAATATATAATATCACAAAATAATTGTTATGATACAGCTAACTAAAGTTACTAATGCAACCAACTTTCAATGTTCATAGTTGCCGAATAACTTCGGCCGCTTTTTACATTCATGCTAATAACTTTTTCGTGATTTTAGTGTTTATACTTTGTTCTGGGTGAGGGGCGAAGGAGGGGGGGGCGAAAGACCACACGGTAGCACCTAAACGATCACGTCTATTCGATAATGATACTTTGTCGTAACGTTTACTACCGAACAATAGAACGAGATACTAAATAATAATAAGAACATGTGACATTTATCAATATTAATTTTATTTTTCAAAATACATAAGAACCATACGGTATTGATAAAAAGGCAATTTGAGAAACTGTTCAAATATTATCGTAACTTAAATATGAAATTACTTGTTTAGTAAAAATTTTGTAAAAAATTGTTGCGGATGCGATTTTTGTTTGACATGTTAAAAGGTACAGATTAAATATTTTCGATAAATTATATTTTATGAAAACAGGTACTAAATAGAATTTATTAATTAAATTAATTTTTAATAGTTATTTGAGGCTTTAAAATTAATATAATACATGAAAGTGCAAATGTAAGTATAAACAGATAACTAGTCCAAGATTTTATCATTTTTTTGATTTTACTCAAATTCTAATGATTATTTCTTTTGTCTTAATAATCAATGTTTAATCAGTCTTTATATTGCAATTTATTTAATGTTCATTAAACATGTGCTTTCAGTAACTAAAAAAGGATCAGATAGATATTGTCATAAATAGTAAAAATGATTAGGTACCTTAAACTATTTTATTGTAGTAATCACATTTCATTTGTGAATTAAACAAATTTAAACTACATATAAAATTTTTGAAGTTTCATGATTTGCATGAATTATAGATGCCAATTAAATTGAACTGAATTAAGAAAGTCGTTACAGTACTTGTTCTTACACTTATACTTAAAATTGTTTTTTTACTTTTTAATCTATTTGTTAAACATAAAGGAATTTCAATATTTTATTTTTATTTAGAATTAATAAAATTTAAAAATATCTAATTAAAATACATATTTTTGTATTGTAATAAATAAAGTTTTATCAGAAAGTATATGTATTTACAAAATTGTATTCAATATAATTTTCAATACCTTTTTTTTAATAACAGCCATTGTTAGAAAAATTATCCAATATTAATCACAAGAGTTAATATTTAGAGACATGTTGAACAAAACTTTTTGTATTCTAAAAATTACGAAATGACATATATTAATTATTTGTTCATTGTCATAAGTAAATTTAAATTTCAACAGTAAAATACAAAATTTAAGAGTAAACTGTTATAGATATTTATTAATATAAATATTTATAACATTAATATTTAACCTTTTAAGTCTTATGCAAAAAAATTTGTTTATTTTTTTCAGTTACTTGTTTGAAATTCCGATGTTTTTAAAAACATTACATTAGTACTTATTTCTTTCATAATTTTTCATGTATTGATACTCTTATACATTCATTGTCTACATTTATATAATTTTGTTGTTTACTTAACTGATTATAGTTCTTAAACTTTTCTTTTATTAAATGTAAAACATTATTAACGTTGTAAATACGTTTTATACGTCAGATCATTTACAAATCTTCACTTTAAATAATCACATTGGAGCCCCCAAGTGAAATAATGCATTTGCACTTTCTTTTGGCATAACTCGTCTCTTGGCAGAAAACAAGAACGAATGGCGAATGTCACGTAATCAAGAAATAAACGCAGTTTTGACGCGTTAAATTTATGAATACTTATAGACATTTAGTTTGGAAAGATAATTTTCAGAAAAATAAAAAAAAGTACAAACATCCCAAAGAAATTAAACTAATAGCTAATGAAAGCACTTAAGTACTGACAGTAGTGATAAATGTTACGTGTCTGTGGTGAACGATCGAAAAAACCCAGAACGTCTGGCGCTAACGGTGGAATTTGATTTTTGATTGCTACCCCCGATTTTATCCCCGTCCCTACAAGGATGTGACTCCTTTGTGGTTCCTCCGAGACTAGCTCTGTGCTGGGTGGCAGTGCAAGGTGTATTGTGTCTACAGCCGTGTGTGTGAGAATGGCGTTTCACCACCAGAGATGCAGATGACTCACCCGACTCCCAACCGTCCTCGTCGCCCGTGGTGTCGCATTCACTGCTGTCTCCTTCGCTTGATTCGCTCGGCGTCTCCTGACCACCCAGTCCGATCGGTAGACCCTCACTGGCTCGTCCCACTGGTGGTGGTACCGCAGGTGACACGCTGCCACCCACTCGGTGCATAAACAAACTAACCTGTGTAATAATAAGTTTTTACGTTTAGTTTTTATTTAGTTTACCAATACTTTATTCAAGTTTAATCCCGTAGAAACGAACTATTTTTTATAAATAAAAATAACAGGGAATGTATTGAAAAATTACCTTAAAGTCTGAACTGAAAACTTTGTGATTTTTATCTTTATGGGCTCCATCTAAGCCCCATTTGTCGATTGTTAAAACTAAAGTCGGCGGCATGGGACCTAAACTCACTAAAGAACCTGTTCTTGGTTTTGTGTGAACCATTGGTAATTCCATGGCTGTCCCATCACAACTTAAAGCTCTAGCCGTTCGTTCTATTGGTCCTCCATTATCATATTCAGACGTCACATGCTCACGAACAAAAAACGTATTGAACCAAAAATGAAACAGTTTTTCCTATAACAAACAATTAAAGTGAGAAATGTAAAATAAGTGTAACAAGTGATTATGTAGTAGCATATCGTATATTTAAACTTACTTTTCGTTTTACTTTTGGTACAGTATAGAAATCTACCCTTATGTCACCTTTGATGGAAAGGCTGTGCTCTAGGGGAATAGAAAGTATTGAAGTGCCTTTTCTCACTTCATATGTCTCTGAACTAAATATCTTTTTATTAGCCTCAGATATCACAAAACGGTCTAGAATAAATAAAATAATACATAAAATGAATATCTTTCAAGTAATTTAAAAAAAAGTGTTTATTATTTGAATATACTTACAACCCTGGCCTCCGTTCAAAATAGGTACTGGATCCAGTTGGATTTTTTGAAGTATCAAAGGTGCAGGTTGATAGTTTAGACCTTCTTGAACAAGCATAGCATAATAGTTAACGTACCTCCTTTGAGAAGGTATTGTTACACCTTTCCTGTAAAGCCAAAAAGAAAGATTTTACAAATTTATTTTAAGTTGAAGTAATTTCTCTGTTGAGCAATGGTATTTTACAATAGTTTTACCTGTCAGTTGTTCTTTCTGTTCCATAAAAGTTGAGAGCTTCTGCAGCTGTTTTGCATTGTTTACTATGAAGGAGGTAACAGCATACCATTACACCTGTTCTACCCTTGCCAGCTTTGCAGTGAACAACTGCAACATTATGTTCATTCTGGGTAAGCCATTGATGCACGTCTTCACAAAAAGGTTTTATTAATTCTATTGAAGGTGGATTATGGTCATCAAAAGCATACGTTGCTACTCTCTGTTTAAATTTTTTACAATCATAGGATCTTTCAGAACAGCTGCAATTAAAAAAATTGGTTATGTACATAAAGCTACAAGTAATAACTATAAAATAAATTTTATTTTTTTAAAGTTCACTTACAGATTATATATCTTGTAATGATCTTTATGCTTAGACTCTAAAAATTTGACCACATCATCAATATGATTTCTGTATACACTTTCTAATTTTTCAGCTGGAAATCCCATAGCTATTAAATTATCTTTTATATCTGCAATTACATATAAAAAAACATTTATAAATAAAATTTACATATTAAGCATTATTTTTAATAAATAAGTAAAACAACTTACATGTGAGATCAAGGTCAAAACCATCTGCAGTAAAGCGTTTTCTGCGCTTGCTGACTAGCCCCTTTATGGGGTTGGTCATTTTCATGTTGCTTATTGTATTAGCCATACTTGCTTGGTTTTGTTTCAGCTCACTTGCTCCAGACTGGAGTAAGTCTGTTCCAGTCTCTTCTTCGCCCAGATCTTCTCTGCTTTCCCTTTTACTGTGCCCACTATCAGTCTAATTAAAAATAGCATTAAAGTTACAAAAAATTATAAAATGTAAATTGTAAATAAACCATTGTACAAGGTATAAGAAATAAATACCCTAGATCTAAGAGCTGTAGCGTCACACAAACCCAACTCTGGTCCTCTTGGTTCTTCAACACAAACATGGAGAGGAGTGACCGATGCAGAAATGTGTTCAGATATCTTGTTATTTAATCGGTTACTCGATGGTCTTCTGCAGGAAAAGCATATACCCATCAATTCGCAGAACATAAGTCCTTTGTTTTGTCCATTCCATGGGGGTTTAATAAAGGCCTAGTGTGCTCTAGGCACAACTCACTAAACACTTCATCACTTGTGCAAGCTGTTTATAAATATTAAAAGCACATTGCACAAAAAATAACTCAACCGGTTACTAAAGGATGATCATGGCTTATATATTTTGCATACACATGGAAGCACAAAAATACAATAGTAATTGATGTCACTGTTACATTTGCAGTCATAGCACAAACTTGATTTTCTTACACAGATTACCTTGGCAATAAATTTTTTTAAGAGTTCACAAATTTGATTTGATTACCTACTATAATGTGCAATGATCACAGATATTATAATACCAGAATAGAGTGCATGATTAACATTTATCTCAGTCAAGAATAATTATAGAATCAGCATAAAATCTAAATATCACACACTTGTAATCGTTATTTACAAGTGTACTTGAATATTACTGTTCTTTTTTTACAACTAATATAAACTTATTCAAAGAAATTTAAGAATGGAGTATTGTGTACGCTCTCCTTAAACAATTGTCTCATAGACTTCGATGCACACCGGTAGCCAATCTGAAAAAGAAAAAAAAGCTTATTAGATATTTTAGATAATCAGTCAGTAAATAATAATGCAGTTATATAGAGTGCTAAAATGATGTAAGGAGTCTTAAAGAAAGCAAAGTTTCAATTACAGTACTAAAGCCTATGATGAAGGAAAAGGTTGAAGCACCTTAGGATGACATAAGCCGTAGCTACCGGTTATTCTCTCGCTTACAGAAACAAAAATGCTTAAAAGAGAATCGACACTGAGAAGAACTCGCCTTTTCAACGCAATAAAACGAACGTAGACCGTAGTTGTTATAGGTTAAGTACAATTTCTTCGTCAGTTATCCAACGGGCAAGTAATTTTCAAGATCCCTAAGATCCTTTCGGTTCTATCGAGTAGCAGAACGAATAGTTTATTCCTGGGATCATCGTCCAGTCTTACTGAAGCTTATACGAAAAGGTAGATCGACTAGAGGAGAAAGAGAGAGAGAGAGAGAAAGAGAGACAGAGAGAGAGAGAGCCCCGGGGTTGCGGACGCCAGGTTAGAAAGTTCGAGTCGCCGCTATAGGTCGGTGCGTGCACGCTGGCGCGCTAACTGTTTTCTGCTCGCGTCCACGCGCGGCGTAAAGGCGCTTTCCTCCTGCTCTTTCTCTCTCTCTCTCTCGTCACAGCCACCGAAGAGCCGGACAGTCGGAATAATCGGCCAGAGGCGCAAGAGAACAAGCAAAAGAAGAGAAGAGACTCTAGGGCACGGATCCACTGTGTCTGGTCTCGTAGTGTGTATGTGTGTATTTTGTAGCGATCGTCGGTGGTTTTCGAACTCTCAAGCCCTCCTCCCCCTCCTCCTCTCATCGGCGAGCTCGGGTCGGACTACTGAAGCAGAGCGAGAAAGAGAAAGAGAGCCCGCGGTGTAGTGGAAGAAAGGAGAGACCGAGTGAAGCGTCTGCGACACTCCCAAGTCCCACTTTCCTCTCTGGTATATTTCTCTACTCCGATCTCTCTCTCTTTCTCACTCTACTTTAGTCTCCTTCCATCTTATTTTTTGCTCCGAAGTCTCTAGCATCTTTACGAACTTCACGTTTTCCGCAGGTGGTGCTTCGTTTTTTTTCATACCGGGAAAGCGGTCTCTGTGTGTCCCCCCTTTTTTTTCTCTCTGCGTGCGCGCGCCCCCTCTCTCTCTCTCTCTCTCTCTCTCTCTCTCTCTCTCTCTCTCTCTCTCTCTCTCTCTCTCTCTCTCTCTGCGTGTATAATACCGCTACCGTGCAACGATCCGCTGCTCTGCTCTCATAGGTGCTTTGTTCTCCTTCTCAGTCTCTCGCTCTCTTCCTTTTTTTTTCTCTCTCTCTCTCTTGTTTTATCGTGTTCTCACGCGCAAGCGAATACTCACGACCGCGATCGCACGTGTTTACGAGCGCTTAGAGAGCCGCGTTGTACGAACCCATCTCTCGTTTATTTCTTTCCCTTTCGCACTTGCTCCTTTAAGCCGTAGAGCTGCATAGACGCGTGACTATCGCAAAAAAATCAGCGGCCGATTCGAGAGCTCCTCGCATATCTCTGCCGGCATTTCTGAATCGGTAAACTGTTTTTTTTTTGCCATTAACTCTTCATTTAATTGTTCTTGAGCTTTGCTACTTTTATGCCGCGGAAGAAAAAGAAAATTTTCATTCAATTTCATTCGAAATTCTTGAATATATCGGAGTCAACAATTTCTATTGAAAATAAAAAGCAACTCTCGAGAAGAAACTCCAAAGGATTTTAATTAAGAAATACGGTATACAAGCGAACGAACCCCCTCGGTGTTCTGTTATATGAAAAAGCAGACGATACAAAACAATCAAGAGCAGAGTGTCATTTAAAAAGAGAAAAACAAAAACGGAGCGCGAGCCTGCGAGTGCGATCCCTTTAAAGACCGGCGGCGGCGTCGGCACACTCTTGCGCGCGCTCTCAAGTGTGCAGCGCGGAGAGAGCGAGGCTCTCGCGACAAAAAGAAACAGCGAGAGCACGAAAAAAGCGATGAGCACAAAAGCGCGAGGAGGAGAAGAGCCGAGAGAGAGAGAGTCCCTTTGGTGTGTACGAAGGAGAGCGAGGGAAGAAGAAGAGAGATCCCCATCGTTCCTGTACCACCAGCCTCTCCCGCGAAACTCTCCTCACGGGGCCGCGAGAGCCTCGAGCCGTGCTTCTATACGTGCACTCTCTTTTTTCGCGGAGAGAAAGAGAGAGAGAGAGAGAGAGAGCAAGCCAGCGTGAGCGCTCGTCGGGCAGAGGAAGAGATGGAGTATATAGTAGGAGGTGGAGGAGAGAAAGAGAGCGCAATAGAGAAAGAGAGAGACGGACGCGCCGAGTACAAGCGAAGCCGGGAGAGCGTGCACTCACCGCAGAGGAGGGGCTGGGGCGAGGGGCCGAAGGGGAGCCGAAGGCGCAAGCGCGAATTGCACTCCGCGTAGACGAGCCGATGGCGGTGCAGCCAGCAGCAGCTGCCGCCTCCGCGACACCCTCTTTCTCTTCCACCAGCTCCTCCGGCTCCTCTTTGCCAGACAGCTACCCAAGTACGGCGAGGAGGACGCCGATCCTCCACCCGGCCACCCCTCCCGCACTCTGCTGCCCTTGCTTTCTCTCCCGGCTCCGGGAGAGGAGAGGGCAAAAAATGAGCGAAAAAAAAGGGAAAGCGCCGGAAGGGACGCAGCCGAAGGAGAGGAAGGTTAATTGGCCCGTCCCGAGGCAGAGCGGGCCGGCCCTTACAATGCAGAGAACGAGCGGGGCTCCTAAAGCTGTGCGATACGTGTACTCTCTCGCCCGACGCACCGGGGGAAAACGGAGTCGCGAGAGGGGGTGGAAAGAAACGAGCGCCCTGGGGAAAGTCAACCCCCTTGGCGGCGCTGCACCGGTCGGGTGTTCTTCGCGTACGTGTATATGTATATACGTGCAGTCCGCACACAGGGACAAAGCGCCGGAGCCGCGGTTACGACTGGCGGGGCAGGGGAGGAGAGAGAGGGTTCGGGGGGACTCGAGAGGAAGCGGGTAGCGGGTGCACTACGTGAAGGGGATGATCGTTGACGTACTGCTGAATCCTAAGGGGGCAGCAGCAGCAGCGGCGGCAACGGCTCCTCGGGTGTTCCTCGCTGCGTCCGTCGGCTGCTCGCTCGTTGCTCTCTCTGTCTTTGTGTGCCGCCGTCGTGTCCCCCCGGGAGAGCGGCGTCGGCTCCCCGCACTTTCCGCACTTGCGCCGCGCACACGGTGTAACGAGCGCAGACATGCACGCGCACAGAGACGCGCACGGACTCTGAGAGACACACAATCTCGCACACTTGCGCGCTCGCGCACACTTTACAAGGCGACAGCGTCGTCGGGAAGGCTGCTGCTGCTGCCGCGGCTGCTGCTCGCTGCTCGTGCCGCTGTGAACGGCGGGTTGCGGCCAGCTCGTAGCATCGTCCGGACGTCGTTTACAGTGTAGGGCCTCTCGGGTGCTCTCTTCAGGCCGCTGGCAGTTCCTCGTCGACCCGCGGCCCCCGGCTGCACATACGGACACACGGGGGAGAGCCCGACGACACACCAGCACTCTTCGCTGCTACTCTCGTCCAGCCGTCCAGCGGCGGGCGTCCTCTCGCTCCTCCTCGGGCAGGGCGCTGCTGCTCGCGAGAGAGGCTCTGCAGCGGCGACGCGCAGCTCGCGCGGCCCCAGCGGTGCTCTCTGCTCTTCCTCGGGAACTGCTCCTGGGGGCCCGTCGGCTCGCGCACACCAGTCTGCCTGCTGCAGTAGAAGTAGCAGCAGCGGCCTAGCTGCACGCGCGATATCTATACAGGCCCGTGGCGACCCGCTCCCGTGTCCAATCTCTCTCTTTCTCTCTTTCTCAGCGCGCGGCCTCCCCGTGCTCCGTGTGCCAGTCTCTCTGGCTCGACTCTGGGCTGCTGCTGCTACTGCCGCCGTCGCCGCCAGCCCGCGGTGCGCGCGCGGCGCTCCTCGCTCCGTCTCCCTTGCGCTTTTTCTCTCTCTCTCTCTCTCTCTCGCTCCTTGCGCCCGCGATATTCCGCGCTGCATACGGGCCAGTGGGCGGGCGGGGGGCGGAGACTGCGTGCGCCCTGCTGCTCTTGCTTGACGAGCCTCTCTCGTGCGCGCACCGCCGCGCGCTTATGCCTCTCCGCGTTCGTTGTACCTCCGTGCACGCACACGCGTTCAAAGCGGAGCCACGCGCGTGTGTGCGACACTGCGGCGTGCGCCAGCGATATTCCGAAATGTATGTGCATTCGGCACACTGTCGTAGATTCTGGCCCCGGCACCCCGACAGAACGACCTTGTCTTTAAATGGCCGGCTTTAAATTTTCATTCGGGCCGATTAATATTTCTGGCTGGAAAAGTGATATGTGGCCGAGGCGTGCTCTCCTCCTCCCCCGCCCCCTCCTAAGCGTCACGTTGCACGCCAATCCGAGATAATAATTACGTATCTATGGAGCGAAAGTAAAGAAAGTCTTGGATTGCTTATAATTATTTGAAAAAAAAAGGTGTTCTAGGGGTTTCTTTACTTCAGCGCAATTAAATTTAATTACTAGAAAACAATTGAAAAATAAACACAGTCGTTTGGTAATGAAATAACTATTTATTTATATAAAAATTGGAACCTACAATATTACGATAGCAAAACAAGGAGTTTTTATAAAAATCAAATAACAGCCGAAGTCGTGAAAAAACGGAGCCAAAGCAATCTTTAGTACAATTCGATTACGATTTATAATAAGAAATGTTTCAGCGTCTCATACTCGCTTCGGTGAAAATATTTTAGTGCCACAACTCCGACTGTTTATATAAATTATATTCAGATAATAATTTTACATAGATAGAAAAAAATTTTCTTTTGTGTTCATTATTTTGATTCCATAGATTTTTACTTTTACAATCTCAACAATCTGCTTAGCAAAATAATATACAAAACAGTTTTCAAATAAATGATTAATTTATATCAAAATATTTGAGTTGTTCAAAATTGTTGATCCAAATAAGTACATAAACCAATTGATTAGAGTTGTTAAAACACAAAACAATATTAGCATTATTGTTATTAATATTTACTTAAAACTATTTAATATGTATATTTCAATGATATAACACTGCGTATTATATATCTCATTCTTAGGAAAAACCATCAAACATCTCTATATTTTGATATTTTATTAAGTAAAGCATTATCATTGCTTTGTAAATATCCAAAAACTCTTACTTGATACTAACAAATATAGCAGGTTTGCCATTTCAATAGTAATAATTTTATAATTTAGTCTTTTGTTCTAATTGAAATTATACAAAATTTCTGTCTATAAAGTCCAATATTTTTTAAATTTTATTTTACCATAAATTGTTACACTTATTCTCATTTAAAAATGTACAAGCTGCTTAAAATTAGTTTTTAAACAAAAATTATATAATTAAACACATCTTTACATTATAAAGATGCAATATTAGAAATATACATTTAGAAAACAAAGAGAATACAATTATGATGTAATCACAATTATATTTACAGCTTCTATCTTTAAATTTTCACGAGATAGCGTTATAAAGTTTATTCTGAACAATAAATTTCTTATAATTATTACTATATTACTTTTTATTTCCCTTACATAGGAAATAACATTCAATTAATTTCATCTATTTGTACATTATACTTATTTCAAATGTTTGCGCATAAATGTACTTAATTTAGTATTTTGTCCTTATTTATTATATGTCAAAACAATTGTTATGTAAAAATAATCAATCATAAGTTAAAGAAATAAGCAATCAAATGTTTCAATAGGAAAAAACGTTTTATGATGCGTTTCAAAAGGTAAAAAGTATGTAAATACTTATTTTACAATCAAACACAAATATCTTGATGAAGTTAGAATATGTATAACACAAAAAGTATACAATATTTTAAAGAGATATCAAAATGTTCTCCACTAAACAAAAATTCTGTAAAAAAGGAGATAACAAAATGCTTGTTGAATACTCTGTATTACAGTTTTTATGAAAAAGAAACATTAATTTATGCAATTCAATAACTATGAATTTGTTAAGGCAAAAATTATAAAATCACACTTTATCAAACAACATTTTGTTTTCTCTTAGTCCAAATCTAATTTAGCCATATTCAAGCTACCTGTTTGTACCTTTGACGTTTTCATTTTTTTCAAAGAATTTAGTAAATCATCCATCGTAATCGGACGCACAGCGTCGTGATAAACATCATCATCGCCACTTCCACCAGGACGTGACGCACTAAAAATTGTAGATTATTTATCAATAGCATGTAAATATTTATCAAACAAAAAAAATATTATAGAAAACTACTCACTGAGAATTCCTTATGTAATCTCTAACTCGATACACTGAAGCATTTCTACAAAGTTCTTGTAAATCTGACCCTGAAAAACCATCTGTCATTCTTGATAGGTGTGGAATACTTATATCATCATCAATTGGCTCATTAGCCAATATCAGGTTAAGTATTTGTGTTCTTTGTTGTTCATTCTAAAAAAAATAAATATTAGTTTTAGTTAGAAATAAAATATTTGTGATTAAAAATTATTGAATATGACTTACAGGTAAGCCCACATGGAAAGTTGCAGGCATTCTTCGGAGAATTGCTCTATCTAAATCATGTGGTCTATTAGTAGCACCCATGACAATAACAGTGCAGGATGCATCAGTTATTAATCCATCCCACAATGACATAAATTGTGCCTTCATCATTGCTGTAGCTTCATGATCTTGTGAATTACGTGCTCTTAAGAAGGAATCTGTAAATATTGTTATTGAAAACTTTAACATTAAAAAAATAAACATTTTAAATAATTGTTGCATATGAATTGAGAGATAACTTACCAATTTCATCAATGAAAATAATACATGGTTGGAGCTTTACTGCTAATGAAAAAACAGCAGCAGTAAGCTTTTGACTTTCACCATACCATTTGTCAGTTAATATACTGAGATCTAAATTAATAAAACAAGTTTTAGCTTCTTTGGCTGTAGCTTTGGCAATCATAGTTTTGCCACATCCAGGAGGTCCATGAAGTAACACACCCTGATAGATAAACAAAAAGTCTGCTTAGATAACATTTAATAATTATTGTTTTTTTTAATTATCACCAAAAATATTAAAACCTTATAAAAATAGAAGCATCTATAACTTTTTTACCATAAATAAGACATATTAAAAGGCATTTGTCAAGCAAGTTTTCCCAAGCTAGACTTTATCCAAGCAATTACCTTTGGTGCCTGGGTCAATTGTGAATCTTCAAACAACTCTTTCCTCTGAATAGGCAATATGACAGTTTCCTGAAGTTCTTGTATAACGTGCTCGAGGCCGGCAATATTGTCCCAGGAGACTTTAATATCTTTGGGATCGACCAAGTGGCTGGCGATCATCATCTCGTAGTCGGTCAGCTGCTCGAGGTCGATGGACCTGGTGAATGAAACGGCATCGTTCCTCGCCAATTTGCGCAATTGCTCCTCCGCCTGAAAAGCATAGAAGCGTTAGAAAAAATCGGAGCAAACGCCGGCAGGTAAGCATAAAAAACGGAGTCATCGGCGCGTCGTGGACGCAGTCGAGAGGGCAGGTTATGCTGTCGAGCGCACGAGGCCTGACGCAACAGAGGCGCGATTGTAAAGAGAGAGAGAGAGAGAGAGAGAGAGAGAAGAACGCACCTTCTTCTTAGCCTTCCTCTTCTGCTTGTTGTTGGGGTCGAGCTGGTTCATGATCCATTTCATGCTGAAGAAGCCGATGGCCGTGACGAAGGAAAGCCGCGCAACGAGCATAAGCACCTCGTAGCGGGAAAAGCCCGGCCCGTCGGCGACGTTCATTCTCGCGGTTGACAAAGACTGAGCCCGCGCGCAACGAGAGACGAGTCGTCCGCGGCTGGCCGCGCGCTCTCCTCTGGACGCTGTATTAGCACCACCGCCTGACTAGCTACTGCTGCTGCTGCTGCTGCTGATGCACATATTGCGGCACGGGCCCGTTTCCTCGGCTGATGTTGCCCTGCTCCGATTCTCCTTGCCTGATTGGCTTTTGTTCCCCGTTGGAAGGTCCTGCTGTTTCTTCGGGCTCCCCCGGCGCACACACTGTGCCAACGCTGCTCTCTGCTGCTGCCGTTCTGTTACTGCAAGCGCATGCTCCAGTCCAGCGGGTTGTTGAAAAAGCGCTAACCCATGAGACGTACTTTACTCACGGCTACTTTCAATCTTGTCCGCCGCGAGCGCAGCGCTCAAACGAATCGCGGATCAGCCGACGGCTGCTTTTCTTGTGTGGGTGTCGTCGGCTGCCTGTCTAGCCGGTTTCATGCGAGTGCGTGCCTTCGTGCGCTCCCCCCGAACTTGCCTCTAGTCCATTCGAATGTTGCATGCGGCTAGTTCGACGTTAACGTTTTAGTCGCAAAAAATGGTAATTATCCAGGATTTTGATTGATTGTCGCACGGTTTTTTTAGTGTCGCGCGTACTAGTTAACGAAGGGCTTCGTCCGTATGGCTTTTATTTACAAAAACTTGTAAATTCGTTTGTTTCGAAATGTAACCTCCAAGTGATGCAATGTCCAGTTCAAGTTTATTTCTGATAATAGCGCTGTTTGTTTTCCACGGCATGTTGTACAGACTGTTTTTTTAATCAAGTGACAATCACTTGATTGTTAATTGAATCAATAGTTTTTTTACCATCTAATTATTTACGTAACCTTCTGTCATAACATTACTGAGCATGTTTTTTATTTGATTGTTACAGGCATCAGTAGTAGCTGTAGGTTTAGGAATAGCAGCTGCAGGGTTTGCAGGGCGTTATATACTGAGACAAATGCCACACTTGTCTCAAAAGATGTCGGAAGCTGTAAAAAATATGCCAAAGTTGGATTCACAGGTATGATTACAAAACTTAATTTTTTCATCAAACCACAGTTTGTAAATACACTCTTTTGTATCTTTTTAGTCATTGGCAAACAGTAAATACTATAAAGGTGGTTTTGAACAAAAAATGACTAGGAGAGAAGCTGCACTAATACTAGGGGTATCACCTTCAGCCCCTAAATCCAAAGTGAAAGAACAGTTTAAAAAAGTTATGTCTGCAAATCATCCAGATCGTGGAGGTTCGCCATACTTAGCAGCTAAAATTAATGAAGCAAAGGATATACTTGAAAAGTAAACATTTAGGTTGATTTAGAAAGTTTTTTTATTTATAATAAACAAAATTTATTCATACTGTTACACAAACATAATTGTAAACAAGTAAAACTTTGTAAAATAAAAATTGTAAATATTGTATTATGTACATAATAGCAGATTATAAGTTTAATAAATATTAAAACAAAACAACTTTTATGCATTCATTTGTACATTTAATTAACATAATTCAAGTCAATAGAATTCTATTTTAAACAATTAAAAAGGTAAAGAATTTGGATGAAAAACTCAATCTATATCTTTATAGTCTTTGTAGTAAAAGCCAACAATTGTAAAATTCATAGAGAATTGTAAAGTTATCGAGCCTGCGATTTACATTTCTAAATATCAAGATTCAATTATGAGCTTGTAAATATAGACATCATAATTACCTTATACTGATTACAGTAATGCTTTTGAAAGACTTATTTGAATTAAAATTATAAATTTAAGATTATTGACTTTATATAGCACGATAAAAGTAATTATTTTATCACAAAAACAGGAAATACAGTAAACTGTATAAAACTATGCATTTTTAGTTATTGGAGAAATGTAGTTAATTTGTCATCATGATATTGACTAGAGTCTGTCACAATAAGGATTATTTCTTATTACTACCTTTCTGTTTTAGAATTTTGTTTATGGCTTTGTTCTACTTTTGCTCTTAGTTTTGCTATTGTACTACTAGGTAAAGAGCCAGGAACTTTGAATATACTCTGAAACAGTAGATACCATTAGTTAAAAATATTAATTACTTAAAAAATTTACTTGCTGTCACAATTTTCTCTTGTTTTTACCTGCATGAAGTCATGGCATTGAAGAACAATACTGTCCTTAGTAATTTCTTTGAAACACTCTGCTAATTCAGTAAAGTCTTTACAGGCTAATAGGTTTTCTTTATTTCTTTTAATTAATGTTAATCCTACTCTGAACACAATTTTACTGCCTTCATAAAAAAGACAATCCCAGATTCTTAAAGTTGTCTAAAAAAGAAACCATAATTAACAAATAATCAAAACTTACATATTTAAAAAAAAAATCATACCTCTGTAGGCAATACTTCTGCAAACAAACAAACAAACCATTTTGTTGTTATTACTGCCCATGGCAATCCTATATTGGTCACATGTTGATACACATCAGGCATTTTTATTCTAAAATGTAACATTTAATAATTTTATTATTCTATACAACTTCTGATATTGATGCAAACAACTTAATTACTAAATTTAATTTTACCTGACTAATTCTGCTAAGACATCTATATCTATGAGTAATCCCTTCATTGTTGGAGTATAATACTCGGGTAAAATTTTTTCTATCAATACTTTTAATAACCAAAAAGCTGTTTCTTCATTTTTTGTCACTAATAATAATAGACCAGCTATATAATTCAAGCCCTAAAATAATATTTTTTTTTACTCAAAAGTTATAAAACTCATTTTAAAAATTTACAAGCTTACTACTTACTTGGCAATAGCCTACTTCTTGATTTTGGCGTGCAAAAGCTAATAAAATATTAAATAATTGACGTTGGTGTCTATCTGTATTATTAAAAAATATGTTATCAGGAAAAGTACGTGGAAGATCAGTTTTAATAATATCACTGATTTGTGAGTCATGAGAATCGTTTAATAATTGCTGGTATAAGTTTGGAGATTTATTTTTTAATTCTTCACCACCACTGACAGACAGCCATACCTTTTAAAGAAGCAAAAAATTATAATTGAAAACAAATTAAAAATTATAAAATAAGAAAGAGAAAAAAAGTATAAAAATTGAATATTTACCAAACCTCTGTGCTCTCCAGGAATACCTTTGCGTACATATCTTTTTATGGTAATACTGTGTTGCAAAGTTTTACCTTCTCCAATAATTTCAGCCCATTTTTTTGCCCTCTTAGCAAGTACTTTCAAGTATTCAGACATGAACTCCTCGTAAGTCTCATAATTGAAATTTTCCGGCCTCTCGAATCCATATTCGTCTACTTTACTAAACATCGAACACATTTTTTAACGTTAGCAAATGCATGAGCAAATTATGACGAGGCAGGAAGGCAAGAGATGCTCAGCTTTTCCAAGCGAAATTCACTTATCGCCGAGCGGGGCCGCTGAGTCGTCGGGCGTGCATATAATTAACGCGCAAATAGGCGAAAGCGATAAACAACAATAAAGAGCCGAAGAAAAGACATTCCATTCCCTAACCTCGCGCCAGTAAACAACGCCCGCTCGGCCGATAAGGCTCGCTCTCTCTCTCTCTCTAAGCCTCCTGCATGCGACTGCTTCTCTATCAGCAGCTCCGTTTAGTTTGAATATATATTTAATCGCTCGTCCTGCAGCTATATACAATTACCTAAAGCATGAGCTGGCCATACCCCGGTCCTCTGGCTCCTCCGGCACCAAAATAACGCGACGCAGCGATCATGTGTACGAGCGCCGCGCACACGAGTAGCCAGTGTTGAAATAATAATAAAAGGAGGAGAGAAGAGGAGAAAAAAAATCGATTGATAAATTCTTTTTTCCTCTCGGAGCAGTCGCGCAGAGACTGGCTGCTGCACAGTTGCACAGTGCACGGGTCAGGTTAGTGTTGCGCAACGCTGTCCGCGCGCCGCCACTACTAAAAGGCACATATATTCCCCCCTCTTTCTCTTTCTCTTTTCAGCCGAGAGCTCGCTTTAGGTTACATCGATGCGGCGGCGGCCGCTCGACTTTCACTCCGCTCCGCTCTTCATCGTGCTCGCCGCCGCGGCTCAAGCCAGCTCCTCGCCGCGCACGCCGCGCTCCGCAATCGATATCGGGGATTTCGATACTCAAAAGTTAAAAGCCACCACATGGTAACTATCACGAAGAGGATAAAATGGCGTTAATCGTACCCTCCGTGGCCAGTAAGTAAATCCATTTATTTGGGAGAAACAAGCAGCCCTTCATTCACCGGTACTCCCGACCGTTCCCTCTCCCCTTCGGCGCCAAGGCACTCGCTTAAACTCGGCCCTTTCCCGTGCGGCCGCGTGCTCGCGAGATTTTCATCGGCTCGGCGCCGTGCGGGGCACAGCAACGCATTGCCGCGGCTGCAGCCGCGAAAAAACATTCCTATCTGCTCTCGCCAAGCCGAATTGCTCGGGCGGCTTTTTTGCAGAGTCAACCCCGCGCGCTAACCCTCTTTCTTCTCCTCCACCGTCTGCCGAGCTCTCGCGATATCGCTCGGGACAAGCTAACCGCCCACGCTGGCCCGAAATATGACCCGAATGCTCGCCGCGTGCTCGTGAGAGATACTGGCAGCTCGACGTATTAACATATGCACATGTTTGCCGAGAGCTGCTCGCGATACTCCTACCTCATCTGCCAGTTAAAACGCTCCCAATACAAGTGTTTTTCATTTGTTCGCAGTCAGAGGTACCACTGGCATTAGCATATCACAGGGCCCTCCAACTTACGAGCCTGTCTCAGCTTTCAACAAAGATGACAGCAAGTCTTGCAGGGCTATGGCCTTCAGTCCCCAAGGCAAATACTTTGCCTGGGTCAATGGACTGGTGGTTAAAGTTGCCCAATGCGACACATGGCAAATTATCGCTACCATTGAAAGACCAAAAGTCCAAGCACTCAAGTTTTCTCCTCAAGATACTTACCTTATGACATGGGAACCGTATATAGGTCAGTACACTAATAATAAGCTCATGTTTACTTTTGTCATTTTACTAAAATGAAATTATCTTGTTTATTAGTTAATCAAGCCAATTCGCAAGGTACCCCTAATCTTTGTTTGTGGAATCCACAAACTGGAAACTTAATAAAAAGCTTTATTCATAAAAAACAAACAGACTGGTATGTTTTAGTTTTTTTTACCTTAATATTCTACATGTTCAGCAGTGATTTTAATGAAATGTGTATTCTATTAGGGAACCACAATGGTCAAGTGATGAAAAAGTCTGTGGTATGTTAGTTAATAATGATGTGGTGCTGTATGAAGATTCTAATTTTGAAAATATTCTACATAGGATAAATGTAGCTAAAGTTGGCAAGTTTAGTATAGCTCCAGGTGGTGCTCCATATCATATAGTTTGTTATATGCCTGGTAAGATTTTAATATTACTAATGTGCAATATTGATAATTTTATAAAATTGTATTTATCTGATGAATTCAATAGGAAAATCTGGTCAGCCATCTTTTGGAAGACTGTTTCAATATCCTAAGTTCCAAGCAAATCAACCAATTGCAAATAAAAGCTTTTTCCAGGTACTTTAGTTTTTGTATTATAACAAATACAAAATTAGCTGATTCATTGAATTTTATAAAAATGAAAAATTTTTGTAACAGGATGATAGAGTTGACTTTTATTGGAATAAACAAGGTACTAGTGTACTGCTACTGACTAGTACAGAAGTTGATAAAACTGGTGCTTCCTATTATGGAAAACAAACTTTACATTACCTTGATTCGAAAGGCCAAACTGCATTAGTAATGCTAGGTATGAAAAACCAGATTATATGAATTTTAAATATTATTGATAAACTTACCAATATAAATTTTTTAGGTAAAGAAGGACCCATTCATACAGTGCAATGGTCTCCTAAACAAACTGAATTTTTAGTTGTATATGGTTTCATGCCTTCAAAAACTACCTTATTCAACTTAAAATGTGAACCAGTTTTTGAATTTGGAATTAAACATCGAAATGCTGTTTACTTCAATCCTCTTGGAAACAATATCCTTTTTAATAACATATTATAATACAATATTTATTTTAAATTATTTAAGAGATTATGTAATGTTTATTGTACCTTAACTACTGTGCACTTGTGATTTTGACTGGGTTTGGCAATTTGAGGGGAGAAGTAGAATTATGGGATGTAGCAAATAAAAAGTTGATAGCAACCTCAGATGCTGCAGACACTACATTGTTAGAATGGTCACCAGATGGAGAACACTATTTAACAGCTACTACTGCACCAAGACTTAGAATGAGTAATGGGTAATGCTATAAAATTATTATAAAAACTAAAAAAATTTTATTAAATATAGCCTCATCTACTATTTATTATGTTTTTTAGATTTAAAATTTGGCACTATACAGGAACCTTATTGTATGAGAGACCTTGGAATAAACAAGAAGAATTGTGGGAAGTTGCATGGCAAAAGTTTCCTCCAAATACATTTAAGGAAAAACCCATCAGTTACAAAGCTGTAGAGGGTATCGCGCCTAGTCAACCGCAAGGTAAACAAGATTTCTTTTTTTTCTGTTTGGAATAAAAAAAAGTGTTTTTACTTATTGTATTTTATCGATTTAGCGTCTAAACAAGTTTACCGACCACCATCGGCAAGAGGTCAACAAACTTCATTTAAATTGCATGATGAAATTGAAGATACAAAACCAACTGAGTGTAAGAAAATCTTACTTATTAGAATTATTCAAAAATTAAAATGTTTTAAATTGATATGCTTAAAGAATTCTTCAAATTAAAAATCAAATTTTTACAGCTAATCCATCGAAAAATGCTCTTAAAGTGAAGAAAAAGCGTGAAGCTAAAAAGGCTAAAAAAGAACAAGAAGCTGCAATGTCACAAACACAACCCAGTAATATTACTGCTAATGGTCAAACCAACAGTATTGCTCCTAAAGTTAGTGGTGCAACTACTTCTACTAATCACGATCTCACTGATGATCCTGAAAAGAATAAGAAAATAAAGAAAATAAGAAGTGTAAGTTTTTAGATCATTTATTTATTTTAAAAGTTTACATAAAAAGATGTTTTTCATAATTTTCTACTTGTGATTTCTTATAGAAACTAGAACAAATATCGAAACTTAAAGAACAACAAACAATGGGAAAGCAGCTGGAAATTAACCAAGTGGACAAGATTAAAAAGGAAGCAGAGCTTCTCAAGGAATTAGAGGAATTAATTTTATGATGGCTGATTGAAAAAATGGCGTATGTTGCTTATGCATACCTGATAAGACAATACCAGGTGACTCTGAAAAATCGGTAATATATTGGGCCAATTACATCGTCATGACGAATCAAATTTATCATGCATTTACGGTTCATTCAATGTGATTTAATATCTGAATAATCTATTGCCAAAACGAAACTTTGGTGCACAAAAGCAGTGAGTTGGTAGTGATATACTGGATATTCATCAATTTATTGATGTAAATGATTCGTCGATATTTCAAAACAATCGAATTTATCTTTTAATATTCGTAAAGGAAAACAATATATCTTCCAAAGGAATAATGTACGTGATGCAAGCACGTGTGAATGGCATTTTATGTGTAGCCCAGCACAACTGTAAAATTTTTGCTATATGTGAAATCTTGTTCCTTCAAGCAACAATTTGAACACATAAGAACTGTAAATACATTTACCCTCTGTGTTCATTTGTAATAACCCTTTTCACATTGTTGATAAATTTCTATCAAATCTCCAAATATCTGAGTACCTTGTTAAATTTCTGAATTTATCTTTTTTTTTCCTTATGCTGTGGGTTTTCTTGAATGCAACTTGATAATAATTGTATACTTGCAATCTAAGTGTTTTTTGCTTTTAATTAAAAAAAAAAAAAGAAAAAAAATCGAATAGCAGTTATTTGTCTGCATTTGTACAGAATAAACATTAAACTTAAAAAAAATATATATATATTCAATTATACAATAACATCTTAAAAGTAACAAAATAAACAAACACATCGAAAAAATATCTTGTTTAGTTATTTAACACGAAACAAACAGAAAACCTTGCGACTTGCGCGTGTTATAATTATTACAAATTTATTTTTTAACATTAATCACGTTAAGATTATGTCATAAATGTCGTTTCTATTGCGGAGCAATATAATTTAGATATATCACTTAACACGTCGTAAAGTTTTGATTTCATAATTGTCTCAAATTAAGCTCTCGTGCTTAAAATAATTAACGCGATCTTAATAACCGCTGAAGAAAAAAAAAGAAATTTGCATTAATAAATTTTCATCTTTCTCTCGAGGAGCCAATCAATGCAATATACATAACGCAAAGCATTTTGCTAACGTAAGCATCGGCATAAAGCACGAGTCCTTTGTTTTTGCCAAAAGTTCTCGTAAGCTTTGGCTTCAAGACTAAAGCTCATTCTTTGTGTACGTTAAATCTGTACAAGCGGAGGAGCCGAGCGCAGCGCGCGTCTAATACGATACGTACACGACTACCCTGCCCACAACCACCACTTTATAATAGCAAAGCGCATTATATACAGAGAAGCGCAACAGCAGCAGCGGCGGCACAAGAGCAGAGAGCTCGCTCTCGCCGAGGAAAAGAAGCAGTCGTCGCGGCATCGGTCAACGTTGTAGGAGTAGCTTTAGCTCGGGCTGTTTACACGCGTCTCTCTCTCGGCGGCGGCTGCCCTGCCTGTATATATGTATATATGCATATACACCTATAGCGCGGTCTGCTGCAATAATCCATTTCGGCGTGTGCGACCGGAGTCCGGAGCGCGTGTTGTTTACGCGAGTGGCGCGTCATGTCATAGAAGAGAGAAGGCATAGCCAAAGCGAGTAGCGCAGGCTATCCTAGGCTGCAAGCATCCGTTTCAGCGCGGGTTAGGACGCGAAACACGCGCGAGTCCGTGCAGGTTCGCGCATCCCCCCGCACCTCACGCCGAGAAGTGCGTTGAAAATTTAAATCTGCGAGAGCGCTCGGAGCAGCTCTCCCTTGCCCGTCTCTCCCTCCCTGTTTCCCTCACGCTCTCTCTTTCTCTCTGCCCTTTGACCTACGCCAGCGGGTCGCCGGACAAAAGCTCCGCCCTCGGAGCAAGTCCCCTAGTCGGAGCCGTTGGAGCCACCTCTCTCAGGTAAGCCATCGTCCAACGTCATCCCCCAGCTGTCGGGCAGCGGTGCCCGAGAGAGCTGCAGGAGAAGAGAGGCTCATCGGCGACGTCGTGCTCTCGCCGCTTGCGGCGGTGTCGGCGGCGGCACATAACACAGCAGCCGCCGCAGCAGCGCCACTCCCCCCGCGGAAGCAGCAGCAGCAGCGGAGCCCGCTGCCAGAGCGCAGAGAGCCAGCCAGCAAAGGCAGCGGAGCAGCATACACACAAACAAACACAGAGGCATACGCATACGGACACACGCGCCTCGCTCTACATCTCCACGGCTCAGCAGCAGCAGCAGCCGTCCATGCTACGAGTGGCGGCCGCGAGTGGCGAGTCGCCATTTTGTCCGGAGTTCGACTTCGGCCCGGTTTCGCCGAGGATCGGCCTGGTGGAGCGCAGGAGGCCTAGCTGCCCCTGGAGATCCAGCGACTAACCAAGGTACCAGAGCGCCCCCGGGCCCGGCTCGCGGCGCGCCCCAGTCCCCGCGGCCCGAGTCCCCGACTCGCCCCGAGCTCCCGGGAGCCTTCGCCCTCCCCGACCCCGAGCTCCAGCTACCTCCTAGACCGCGCTTCGGCCCGCGCACGGCCGCGCCTCGGGGAACGGGCCTCTCGAGGCTGTCTCGGTTTCCAGGGCCGCCCCTGCTCGCTACTCCGCCGCTCCAGGCTGACGTCCCGTCGACGTCGCACCGCTTATCGGCGCCGCCTGCCAGTTTATAGGCCGGGCCGCGCGGCTCTCCGCGGAACCGCTGACAGCTCGACGCCCGGGGCGGCTGACAGCTCCGAAGCTCCGGCGGCTTTCAAAGGGCCCTGGCTGCGATTTCGCCGAGCAGTCCGACAGCGCAGTCCCTCTCGCTGCGGGTACGTCTGGTGCTCCGGAGCACCGTCCTACGGAGCCGCGCGAGCTCGGTCATTCTGACGGCTATTCTTGCCGCGGCTGGACGACGAACAACGACGTGTGGATGAAAGCGGAGAGGAGCGAGGCTTGAGCAAAGAGCGAGGGCCGGCGTTTCGTCGGAGCCGGCCGAGCTTGCACGGCCTGGACGCACTTGCAATCGGGGCCGGCGATCTTCGTGCGGCTGTCGCTGGCTTTGCCTGTTTGGGCGGCTGGGGATGAGGGGGCACGGGCCTTCGGGGGGAATTGGCGTGCTTTCCTCCGCTGCCTTTTTTGCGAGGCGTAGAGCATGACGTGTGGCTTTTTCCGAGCCTCCTATCCCCGCCTAAGAGTGCGCGTGTTATTACAATCCTGCTGGAATAAGCGCTTCATGCGGAAATTGTTTTTCACCCCTGTTTCAGATAATGTAGATATAGGTTAAAGGAGCAAGGCCTCTATAACTTGAACGTATTTCATGACAGTACTGGATGCTTGTTGGTGGTGCAACTTGGTCCAAAACGCAGACATACACAACATCACTCTGTAACGCTTGTAAAGCAGGATGACAATTGCCACAAGAGGCCAAGGGGTTGGAATTGATCCACCTGACAGTCATCAAAACACAATGGTATTTATTTTATTGCTACTCCAATATTTTGTATTTGTGGTGTTTTGTAAACAGTTATTGTAAAATTATCTATTAATTTGACAGATGCCTAGTTCACCCAGTCAACAGCAATTGGCAGACACTATGTCTAGCCTTCAAATAACTGAAAATAGTACATCAGCCGATTGCACTAGTGATTTGGCTGTAACTGGCGTCGGCGAGGAAAACAATCAGCAGAAATTAGAGCCCGACTTTCCACATGCTAAGCTCGCTATGCTGGATGAAAAAATATCTAGTCCAAGATGGGTAGTGCCAGTTTTGCCTGAACAAGAATTGGAGTGCCTATTACAAGCCAGTATCGATTTGTGCAAAAAAGGTACTAACTAGTTTTTTTATTACTTATTTAAAATATTTTTACAGAGTTTTATTATTCTTCGTTAATTAATTTTTGCAGGAATTGATGTACAAAGTGAAGCATGTCAACGCTTTTTTCGAGAAGGGCTGACAATTTCTTTCACAAAAATATTAACAGATGATGCAGTTAATAGTTGGAAACTGAATATTCACAATTATATTAATGCCAATTGCCAACGACTGGTAGAACTGTGTGTTTTAAAACTAGAAGAGGACTGGTTTCCTCTTCTTGATTTACTAGCAATGGTTTTTAATCCTAATAACAAGTATGTTTTCAAAAATTTTTTTTTGTATCACATACTTTACTGAGTTACATTTATAATTTGACACAATGTTTACATTTTAGATTTCATACTTTTAACGCGTCGCGAGCTTCAGAGACTGTACCATTTGGTAGCAATATTTCTGATGATGAAATATATGCACGGTCTCCACCAGATACAAGAAATCCTCGTGGTTGGCTTGTTGATCTTATAAACAAGTAAGCAAAAACTTACATGTTATAAACACTTCATAAATTATGTTAAATATAATTTTAAATTAATACAACCTTTATCGTCTCTACTCGTAGATTTGGTAGTCTCGGCGGTTTTGAAATTTTACTTAAAAGATTTTCAAGTGGACGAAATTTAACAGTGCCAGTTATTTATGCATTAATAAAGCCATATGGCTTGTGCTGTGAATTATTAACAGTTAATACAATACAAAAGTATCTAATGCCCATAGTGGTAAGTTATTTTGCTTAAACAATTCCCTTTTCAATTTTTTCATAAATTTATAGCATTTGTATTTAATTTTTAGCAAATGGTGCCTCAAATTTTAGATAATTTGACGGATGCTGAACTCAAGAAAGAAGCAAAAAATGAGTCTAAAAATGATACGATATCAGCCATAATAAAAGCAGCCAAGTGCATAGTGTCGCGAGTACCTTATCAAGAAGAAATGATCAAAAATTTAGAAATCCTGAGACTGAAAATGATATTGAGGCTTTTACAAATATCTTCTTTTAATGGTAAAATGAACGCTCTAAATGAAGTGAATAAAGTGATCGCGAGTGTAAATTATTATCTTCATCGAAATCCAAATCTTGAAGAAGAAGAATGGTTAACAGCCGAACGGATGGCGGTAAGTCGTTTACCGATAAGATTTATAGCAAACTCAAGTTACAGTTTCTTTACGTAACAATTATTGTTTTAGAAATGGATCAAAGAAAACGGCGTGTTAGAAATCGTATTAAGGGATTCATTACATCAACCACAATATGTTGAAAAGTTGGAAAAAATATTACGTTTTATCATTAAAGAACGTGCATTAACTCTTGAGGACTTGGATGCTGTGTGGGCAGCACAAGCTGGTAAACACGAAGCTATTGTGAAAAATGTTCACGATTTATTAGCAAAACTGGCTTGGGATTTCAGTCCAGAGCAATTAGATCATCTTTTTGAGTGCTTCAAGGTAATTTTTTCTATTTTTCATTACTTGTGTTTCGTTTTTTTTTTTTTCTAGATTTTATGGTTTTACGTAATTTCGTTACATAAACAAAAAAATTGGCATAGGAATTGGTTTTCCTGTAAAAAAAGTTTATTCAAATGAAATTTATATTGACATAAAAAATCTTGAGAAATGCAGAAATATTATATTTTGATCTAACATTTCTCTATATATAAAAATCTCATACATGATTTGAAAAAAATAGTTATTTTTTGAAATGACCGTAATAAAACACTTTTAACACTGTTATTTCTTTGTTAGTTGACCAATGAGTATTTTTAATTTTTCTCTATTCCAGACGAGTTGGAGGACTGCCAACAGAAAACAACGAGAAAAGCTTCTTGAGTTGATTCGAAGACTTGCTGAGGATGACAAGGATGGAGTCATGGCTCACAAAGTAAAAACAAAAAATATTAAGATCTACCTGTTTCAAAATACTCTTTCAAAAGATAAATTATTTAAAAAATTTTATTTTTGCAGGTATTAATGCTCTTTTGGAACTTGGCTCATTCTGATGAGGTACCTACGGAAATTATGGATCAAGCTTTGAACGCTCATGTTAAGATATTAGACTACTCTTGTTCGCAAGAGCGAGATGCTCAGAAGATGATATGGCTCGATAAATGCGTGGAGGAATTGAAGAGCGGCGATAAATGGGCGTTACCTGCGCTCAAGCAGATTCGTGAAATCTGTTGCCTTTACGAGTCGAATCCAAACATGGGTCACGGCCAACGAACCCATCATGGAAATTACAGGTAACAATACAAAACTAAATTCTTTAAAATTTGAAACAAAATTTTATATAAATGATTTCTTTTTTTTTAATTTAGGCAAGAAGTAATAGATCGGCTCCAAAATCTGCATTCCGTCGTTGTATTAGTAACCAACAGTTTGACATCATACATGGATAAAGTAAGACACTTGGTTAAAGAAAACCCAAATATTGATCCGAACACTTACTTACCAGACCGACGTTATAATCACATTATGCAAGTTCAAGAAAGGCTTAACTTTTTAAGATTTTTATTGAAGGTAAAGAATTTAAAGTTTGTCTGTTTGTTTTTGTGTATATAACTTTTATACTAAAACGTTACTTTTTTAGGATGGTCAATTATGGCTATGTGCAGAACAAGCTAAACAAATTTGGCAATGCTTGGCAGAACAAGCGGTTTTTGTTTCAGACAGGGAGGCATGTTTCAAATGGTTTTCAAAACTAATGGGAGAAGAACCCGATCTCGATCCTGCAATTAATAAGGATTTCTTTGAAAATAACATACTAATGTTAGATCCTACGTTGCTTACTGAAAGTGGTATTAAGTGTTTTGAAAGATTCTTTAAGGCAGTAAATTGCAAAGAAGGCAAGTTAAAGTTAAAACGACGAGCTGTTTTGATGGATGATGTAGATTTAATTGGAGCTGACTACTTGTGGAGGGTTTGTATATGCACTAATAATCTGACATGAATATGTGCTATTCTTTAAAAATTGTATAATTTTATTAATAAACATTTTGTGATCTTAGGTAGTTACAAACAGTCCGGAAGAAATAGCAAATCGTGGAATAGAAATACTGAAAGAAGTTAATACTAATTTAGGACCTAAATTGCAATCGTCTGTAGTAGTTTTTCACGAAACTTATATAGCAGAATGCATAGACCGTTTAAAAGCTCATTACGATACAGTATCCATATTAAGAAAAGAAGATAATAAAGATGACAAAGACGATAATGCCGCGGAGGTAATTAAATCGGAAGCATTGAAAATGTGTCGTGTGATGAAAGTTTTACAAGAATATCTTAATGAATGTGACATGGCCTTTCCTGGAGAAAGGAAAATTCTTCCCTTGCACCGGTAAGTAACCACTAAATTGATTATTTTATAAGGTAATGATTAGTCTCATATTTTATAAATCATTTTTAGAGCTGCACGTGGCAAGCATTTGACTTTAATTATAAGATTTGCTAGTCCTGCACGTAACGTTGAAGATATTGAAATCTTTTCTCACACAAATGATACACTAGCATCTTTAAGACGACAGATATTGCGAAAAATAAAAGCTAGCGGTACAAATATTAAACTAGATCTTTTTATTAATGGAGAGTCATTAGATCAAGCTGATGATAGAAAACTTCTTTCACAAATTCCTATAAGAGATAAAATGGTAAAGTGAAGCAATTTTTTAAAAATAACATTATAGAAAATAAAATTATAAACGTAATGATTTTTCTTTTACAGTTGTTGTCGGCTAAACTCAGTCAAGTTAATACAAACTTGCCGAGTTCTCCAGATAGTAGCTCCGATAGCTCAACAAGTTCATCTCGCCTTGCCTATGCTGCCGTGGAAGGTCCAGGTTTTTTTGCACCCAATCAAGAAGTTGCTACCGGATCGGAAAGCAGTTTACCCGGAGTGGTAAGATTAGGCGTTAAAATTAAAAAAAAGTTTCATAATTTTAAACATTTGTATAGCTGTTAATTTTCCTTTCAAAATTTCAGTTGTTGTCTCAAAGGCACCGGTATGCTAGATTTTTCTTTGCACTAGCAGATTTAGGCTGTACGCTTGAACACGCCCATTTGCGGGACGGCGCACGTCATCTTTTGCAACTGGTGCCTGCTGATACACACACAGTACAACGACTGCAATATGTCTTTAGCCGCTTAAAAGATGAAGAAGCTCCGCAAAACTCTTCCAGTGATGAATCCAATAGCAGCGTCAGTGCATTGTTTTTTTCAGCGAGTCCAAGTCAAGTTTTATACAATTTGGAGGTAAATAATGAAAAAAGGCAAAGCCGAGATTATCTGAAATTGATGAAAACAAGGTTCTAAGAAAATTATGTATAATTACAGGTTTTGTATACACTTCTGATGCCTGCACTAGATCCGCTGTCCGATAAAGCATGCGACTTTCAACTGTGCTTATTAAAAAGCGGTGAAGCCGGTGTTATATTAGACATGTTGACAAAAAACAACTTCCTGCCAAACGCAGATGAAACGACGAAACGTTCCGCCTACCTAACAGTTCTGAAACTGTGCAAGTTTTTGCTGGCAGTAATGGCAAATACAGTGGCACTTCTGATTGAAGTGCCGTACATAAACGCTCAAGGAAATCACGATGCTCAGCAAGCAGGCAAACACCAAGTCCCGCTTGCTGTACTCAAGACAGCGCTGCACAGTGTGCCGAATCAAAACACTGAATATATGCTTCGCTCGGTCGCGATCAAGCTCGCCACTCACCTCGCAAATGACATGCTCTCAGGTGGCGCCGAACTTGAGCGTTATCGACAGTTGCCTCTTCAGGCACTGTCTTGGGAGCTACCAGATGTGGCTACCATTCGTGCCATAATGAGATTAGCTTGGGCTGCGTCTAGCGGTAGCCTAAATCATGTTAACGCGTCCCCACAAATCTTGCACGAAATACACGAAACTAACGCTAGGGAACAGAGAAGCCACGATAACAATGATATTTTAAGTAAGAAACATTTTAAGTAAATTTTTATGTTTGATTTAAAATTAGAAACTATCGTTAAAATATTTATGAATTATAATTTTTATTACAGTTTGTAAAGAAGCATTGGAAGTGTTAACTTTGGCTTTTGTATTGCACCCAAAGGCTCTAGAAGACTTTACAAAAGATTTAATGTGGACCAACTCGGCCGAGAACGTCATGTGGAATACATTTTTAATAGACCTTGTATTAGTTAGCACGTCGCGAGCAATTCGCGCTACTGCCGTCGAGCAATTCTTACTGATATCTTCGTGGTGTAGTCATCAATCGCATCAGTTGTTCATCATTCGCTTATTCCCGGTTATAAATACTACAGTTACAGAGTACGCTAGGCAGAGCCACGAATTTTTCCAAGTGAGTGTATTTTCTTATGTCAAGACAATTTTTAAATATAAAAATAGACTATATTATGATTTTTGTTTTCCTTTATCAGCTCTTGTGTAGGTTACTAAATTACGCTAACATGTCGGGATGTCCATCATCATCAGCCAACAGTTGGTTAACCAAGGAAATCAGGTGGCTAAAGCAAGTGCGCGATCGTGTTCAGGAAATTGGAGATACTCAGGTAGACGAGGCAGTGTTAGAAGGACATCTCAGTCTTACAAAAGAGTTATTGTCATTCTTCCCCCCTGCAAAGAAATACCAACTTGGTTCCGACGAAGAGACTGGTGTCAATTTAATTAAGGTAAGATTACTGTTTTATTTATTTTTTCTATTAAACTTTAAAATGACTCATTTTTCAATATATTTGTTTTATTTATCATTGCACAGGAATTAGTGCAGGACTTCATATTTCCGGCATCGTGCTGCATGCTGCAGTTGCGCAACACAGGCGAGCTGGCCTCGTCACAGGCCTGCTCAGTGTGCAGTACCCCTCAGTCAATTAGCGCCGCCTTTGACCTTCTTGTTAGCCTCTGCACGGGCTGCGTACCAAACATGCGGCTTCTAGTCAACATGCTTTGTGACATGTTCTACTCAGATAAGGATGAGCCTTTGATTGAATGGGACTATCTGCCACCGGTGGGACCGCGGCCACCACAGGGCTTCGTCGGGCTTAAGAATGCTGGTGCAACCTGCTACATGAATTCTGTTCTCCAGCAGTTGTACATGGTTGAAAGCATAAGAGTGGGTCTCTTAGCCGCCGAGGGCGCAGCTACGGATCTTAGCGAGGATTTTTCTGGTGAAGAGAGGATTGAGGGTGAGCAGACGATCGAGGCAACCGATAACGATACAAACGAAGAAAAGTGCAGTGCTGACGAATCGCGCAAGGAATATAATATTGGAATTTTAAAACAAGTCCAAGCGATCTTTGGACACTTGGCTTACAGTAAATTACAGTATTACATTCCTCGTGGTCTCTGGAAACACTTCAAGTAAGTTATTAGAATCATAAAACCAAAAAAGCCTATATTTTAAGAGAACACTATTTATAAACACTATTTTCACAAAATTTTAGACTCCAAGGTGAACCTGTTAATCTTCGAGAGCAGCAGGACGCCGTCGAGTTTTTTATGAGCCTAGTAGAAAGTTTAGATGAAGCTTTAAAAGCATTGGGTCATGAGCAAATCATGAGCAAAATCCTTGGCGGGTCTTACAGCGATCAAAAAATCTGCAAGGGCTGTCCTCACAGGTACTATTAAGAGTATCAAGCAATTTTTTTCTAAAATTAATAAATAATGTAAAAATAATGGTATTAACAATAATTTTTTATTTTTAGGTATTCGAAAGAAGAGCCTTTTAGTGTTATAAGTGTGGATATTAGGAATCATAGTAATTTATTGGATTCTTTGGAGCAATACGTTAAGGGAGAGTTGCTTGAAGGAGCAGACGCATATCACTGTGATAAATGTAACAAAAAAGTACGTTGCTCAAATTACCGAATATTTAACTTAATTAATACCTTTTATTTTAATGCTGATGCCTGTTTTTAGGTTGTGACCGTTAAACGATTATGCGTGAAAAAGTTGCCTCCTATTTTGGCTATTCAGTTGAAGAGATTTGAATATGACTTTGAAAGAGTTTGTGCGATAAAATTTAATGATTACTTTGAATTTCCACGAGACCTCGACATGGAGCCTTATACCGTTTCGGGCCTTGCTAAACTCGAAGGAGAGATTATAGACTGGGACCACGAGGAGGCAATTAAAGGATCGTGTACGAAATATCAGTTAACTGGTATTGTTGTCCATAGCGGTCAGGCCAGTGGAGGTCATTACTATTCTTACATTTTACACAGGTAATTTCATAGTAAACGTATTGTGCAAGCTTAAAAAAGTTAGATATTTTATGAAAAAATGTTTTTCTAAAAATTTCAGACAAAGTGATGGTACTGGAAAATGGTATAAGTTCGATGACGGTGATGTAACAGAGTGCAAAATGGAGGAAGAGGAAGAAATGAAATCGCAGTGTTTCGGCGGAGAGTATATGGGAGAAGTATTTGATCATATACTGAAACGCATGAGTTACCGAAGACAAAAACGATGGTGGAATGCCTATATGCTTTTTTACACCAGGATTGATGTAGAGCCTAATTCCCAATTAAAGAAGAGTAATGAATTATCATTATGTAAGTATCTTTATCATCATAACAATTATCTCAATAGTAACTAAAGTAATTAAAAATTTGTATTACGAAATTTAGATACAAAACTGGGAGTAACGAAAATGCCACCAGCAATTGAGTATAGTGTCAGAAAACAAAATATTAAATTCATGCACAATCGTAATCAGTTCAATACAGAATATTTTCAGTTTATTAGAAAGCTTGTATCTTGTAATCCATGTAATGTAACGAGACCAAGCCACGATAAAATCGTAAGTATATAGATTTATCACACTACCGATTTTTTCGTACGATATTGCTTAAAATCTATCCTTTGCAGAGTCCTGAAGCCGAAGAATTATCTATGCTGTCGGTTCAATTGGCGTCAAAATTTCTATTTTATACTGGTTTTCATACAAAGAAAACTTTACGTGGGACTGCGACTGATTGGCATGACATATTATGTCATCACTTATTAAACAGTAAAAACGTCCGGGCATGGTTTGCTCATAACGTCTTATTTAACCATCCACACAGGTATGATTCTTTCAAACGTGCAATTACTGATTTCTGTGAAGTATGTCTTATTTGCAATTTTGTTTTTAGATTTTGTGAATACTTATTAAGTTGTCCCAGTACAGAAGTGAGAAATTCTTTTTTGAAAATCTTAGTATTTTTGGCTCACTTTTCTTTACAAGATGGGCCTTGTTCACCACCCCTTAATGCTCAGAGTAAGTTTAGTAAACAAAGTAAGCGGTATTTAAAATTGCGAATATGGTAATTTTATTGAAATTAATCAGGGATTAATGGCCTGTCTTCAGCTGTACTACTAGACCCAACAGCCAACCTCAGCGATCATCTTGTACATGCAGTTCTGACGTTGCTTCAACGGGAAATCTCGGACCATGGTCGTCATTTGCCCCACTATTTCTCATTCTTCCTTACGTACGCGTCCCTAGGATTGCAGGAAAAATTGCAGCTGTTAAAGGTAATGATTATTCAATGTTTCTTTGGTGCTCAAGTCGTTATTCTCGCGAAAATCTCTTATAAACGATTATACTGTAGTTGAACGTACCGGTGACATTTATGCTGGTGGCAATCGATGAGGGTCCAGGTCCAGGGATTAAGTACCAATATCCTGAATTGACAAAGCTTCACCAAGTAGTGAGCATTCTAATACGTTGTTGCGACGTGACTGCCCGTGCACAGTCGAGCAATAACAATGCTCAGCCACTGCCGAATCCCTATGGTGATCCGGCCTGTGTCAACGACTATCTCATGCCAATACCTTCACTCGCGGCCGACATACTCTTCAGTCGTGCCAGTTACATGAAGAAGCTTATTGAGGATGCAAGCATCACCGAGGAGACGGTTAAACTCTTACAGTACTGCTGCTGGGAAAATCCACATTTCTCACGCACTGTACTTAGCGAATTACTTTGGCACATCAGCTTTGCTTATACTCATGAACTAAAGCATTATACGGACCTGTTGCTCGAAATGCTGCTCATGGAGGACTCTTGGCAAATGCACCGTGTACATAATGCTTTAAAAGGTAACAAATTTTAAAAAGTCACAAATTTTTTTCCGAGTCTAATTTTCAAGAGAATTTCGATTAATAACCTATTTATTATACAGGTGTACCCGATGAACGCGAAGGATTGTTCGACATAATTCAGAAAAGCCGCACTCATTACCAAAAACGAGCGTATCAATGTATTAAATGCATGGTACAGTTGTTCAGCAAGTGTAGAGCAGCACATCAATTTTTGTATCAGAATGCCGAGCTGAAAAAGAAGTGGCTTCTTGCTGTTGATTGGCTCCAAGATGAGTTAGATAAGGTAATTTATCTATTATCAGTTTATTTAACAATGCATTTATAAATACAATAAGTGTAGTATTTTGATTGTTAATTATTATTACAGAGACCTTATGCTTCAACGGCTCCATACACACATGCCTATAACAACTGGTCGCCTCCAGCTCAATCTAATGAATCAACCAACGGTTACTTCTTAGAGCGCAGTAATAGCGCCAAGAAAACTTTGGAATTAGCTTACGAGCTCTGTCCAGATGATGAACCTGAAGTCGAGGAAACAAGCGAAGACGGAGTTGAAGCTTCTGAGAGCGTATCACAGGATACTGTACAAACTAATCAGCCTCACATTATAAAGCCTTCTATGCCTACCGTTCCGCTTCGGCGTACGGAGCCCACACCTGCTATGATGTATCATGAAGCAGATCGTATTTTAAATTACAGTGATGCGTAATAAAAATTTTATTGTTTATTGCTTTAAGTATATATTAATTTTATTTGTAATGAATATATTAATCTTTTCAGTGTTCGATGTACAGAACCCTCACCCGCGATGGTGCGTGATTCAGAACGTATTTTAAATTACAGTGAAGCGTAATGTCAAATTTATTATAAATTTATTTAAAATTAAATCTTTTTTTATTTTAAACACCCATATTAATTTTTCAGTGTTTTTCTTTTTAACATATCAGCAACAGATGAAAAACTGCGACGTATATTTCTTGAAGAGAACGAATCCAACAAACAGCCATCATCCTACTTTGCTTCTTGGTAAGGCATATAATTTTGACAGATGATTCGATAGTGTTTTAAGTTAATAATAAGTAATCGTTTTATTTTTCTATTTAGGCTAGATAAATACAAATACAAAGAAGAATTGCAACAGCAACAACCGCAGCAACAGCAGACTCAAGAACAGACACAGCAGCAAGTACAACAGCCACATCAACAACCAGAGCAGCAATCTGGTTCCTCGCCAGTGCATACCGTACATTGCGAACCTTCGTCAAATAACAGTCAGGATCCATAATGAATACTGAACACGTCTATTCTGCATAGCCCGCGTGCTGCCTCTGTGAGAGCAGCTGGAATTATGTAGAATTCTACGGTTGAATGGGTGTGTTGACGTCGAGGAAATGATGCCATAAATTAAATTGGCATGTACATATATAAAGGAGTAAACGATAACCTGTCATCCGGAACTCGAAGCTTTTTCTTTTTCTTAGTGAGGACCGCTGCTAATCGAAAATAAACCTTGTTTGGTACCGGCCGATACCATCCTAACATGTGAAAGTTTGTTAATTGCGAGTTTTCAGATAATATTGAAGTATACAAAAATGAATTTTTATGACAATGGAACAGATACTTTAAAATAAATTATCAAGAATCGAGGGGAAAAAATTGAAAAAGAAAAAAATATGAGTGAATGAGTGTGAATTAGAAGTGTAAGTACGAAATATAGATGAAGAGTGTATGTAGTACGTATTTAATGATAGTGAATCAAAAGAAAACTCGGATAAACGTTAATTTATTATTCACTCGGTAGAATATGGTAATAACTGGTTTATTGGTATGCACATCGCACTTGTTTCTCTTTTATGTTTAATTTTATAAAAAAAAAATTTTAAAACTTTAATCCAATGAACATAAAAATTTATTGCTCTTTTAATAAACTTGTTACTGACCATAATTTTTATAACTCTCATTAAAATTTCTTGTATTGCAGTTAAACTAAAACATCGAAAACATATAGTCAAAATTTTTGCAGAATAAAGTTCTGCAAAAGTAAATTTTATATTAAAACGTTAAATTTCGACGATTCTTTTTTTAAATACATGCGGTAAAAATATTTTATTATGAAACTAAACTTTTAATTGATATGTTTTTTGGATGGTTGACAAATCCAAGAATACTAAAAGATTTAAAACAAATCAAAATTTTATTTAAACATAAAACAGATATTTAAAATTAAATTTTGTAAGGATGGGTAAGGCCAGATGTTAAAAGAGCTTTAGAAATATGAAAAGTTGAGTGAAATATCAGTTGTATCGTTTTAAGATACACCGCTATTATTGTAGCTGGGGTCATTTTCTGTAAAAAAAAAGTTTAATGCAACGAGTACTTGAAGTAATTGATACTCATAAAATAATTCAAGCTCTAATATAATTTATAAGATACGTTAATCGTAAGTAATTTTTAGTAACAAAAGAAAACAAAACAAACCAAGTCAAGTACTAATATTAGTAGGACCGAAAATAATACTTTTCAGTTCTACGTAAATTCGTGCTACGAACATTCGACGTTTGTGTTAGGATGACAGGATAAAAAATTAAAGAGTAAATCATTGATGTCGAATCTATTGTCATGTTTGTAACTTAATCAAGTAAATATACCAAACGAATAATAGCTTTTTTAAACACATTAAAGAAAAATCGACTTTGAATGCTAATAATACCTAATCTTGATTGGATATGTACATACGCAACTGCTTTTTTATGTGTGATAAAAAAATTATTCTATTCTTACTACACTTGGAAGCGAGTCGAAACGCTAGTGTAAATCCTGGTTTTGTAAACAAACATTGTATAATATGTTTTTTACGTTTAGAGGATGAACGAGCAGCAAGTATAGTCGATAATATTAATTTAATTTATAATTAATTAAAAACCGTTTTTTGGTAAGAATAGCGCTGTGTATAGTAGTCGAAAAAGAAAAAGAGATAAAGAACAGTTAATAAAATCCACACATCGAGTACAGAGAGTATCGATCGTACTGTATTTAGAAATCATGGTGTCATGAGCTAGTGTCATTTTCTAATGTATTTTTTTTTTAATACGCATGCGAGCCTCAAGTGTAAGCCACGCAAGAGATTTGACCAAGGAAGAACTTAAAATTGCCGGAAAGCTAGAAAAAAATGAGTATGACGCATTCTTAGTTGTATTCGGAGCTTTTCGAATAAAACATAAATTTACACTTTTACTCGTACATATAAAGTAAACCTTGGACGAGTATTATACGAATAGTGCGCAATGAACCGACGTACAGAGATGGTCAAAGCAAAAAAGAAAACTAGACTCGATTAACAGGCCAAGTCTTGAGGTCACTTTGTAATATGTAACTTAGATGTGTGAATGTGTTTGTGTTTTTTGAATGTACGGGTGTGCACTAAGTGTATAAATGCAGGATCAGAGAAAACGTGCATAAGCGCTAGTAAAGATAAGAATAATTACGAAGAAAATATTGAAAAGAGAATCGCACGATAAAAATGGAATAGCTTGAACGAATTTTTCATGCTTTATATTATCGAGTTTTTGTCGTACATTGACAAAAAAAAATTGTTACCTATTGCAAGTTTAAAAGCTGATTGACTTCTCGTTACATTAAAAGGAATTGTACTCTTTAATTGTTATATTAATTAGTTATTGAACACCAGGAAAAAAGAAAAAAAAAAGGTGACGTGTTTTTTTTTCATTGGTGATGATGGGCGTTTGTGATGATACCCCAATCGTTCTTGTCCCATGTTGTACAATTTATTTTTCATTTGCTCTCAAAGATTTCAATAAGAATTTCATTATGCGGAATGTTTGATTCTATTTTTTAATCTACCTCAACCATATTTCTCTCGCTTGTGGGAACATGTTTTTAAATCTTGGTTACCAATGCTATACCGGAGGAGATTGCGATGAAACGTCTTGTCATAAAAAATAAATGAAGTAAAAATTAAGACGTTCACATTTTAAATCGACAAGGTGCAAATAACAGAAAAGACAAAAAAAAAGGATTGAAAAAAAAAACATAATTTTGATAGGATTAATGACACTTGATACAGCTATATCCAAATTGATATCGCTGGCGAATCCTTGAAAAAGATAATAAATTTTATAAAAAAAAAAAAAAAAAAAAAAAAACAACCGATGGCGATGTCTCAAATTTTTTTATGACTTGCGCAAACTGGCATTGTAATACACAACCGGAGAGCGATATTTTTCTTTTTTCTTGTGATTTTATACTGACGCGCTTGATGCTAATTCGATCTTCGTAATTTCCGTAACTGACGTGTGATCCGCTTCGAGGTTTTTCTTACATGTATTTAACGAGGGATTGTCATAAAATTAAACAAAGTATAGCAAGCGAATAACGACAGACCGCACCATTATACCAAGAATGTTCACTGCTAAATGTTCTTAAAAGCAAGTGGTTGTTATTTACTAAGATAATCGTTAATTATTATTGTACGAAAAAACGATTCCTTATGCATCTTATTTCGTTGATAATAAGCGTATAATTTTGTAACTTGTAAAAAAAGATAGATATTGTAATTAGTAATATTTTTCGCATCCTGCTTTGGATGCCGAGAAAACTGCTAATCCCGATATGAACGTTTCTTACATTAATTATTTGTCCTTGCTTTGACGCAAGTATGAATCGAATACTATATTTTTCATGTATTAATTTAAAAAGAAGAAAAATATCGAAAAAAGTAAAATGTTTTTAGTTGGACATACTTGTTAAAGTTAACTTTTACTCCTATCTCTTAAACTTAAACATCTTCTCACCAAAGTTTAATGCAGACAATGAAAAGTGCATAGATTAGAGAAATAAAAAAGATAAAAGCGAATTTACGAACGAGTAACAATAATTTAGAATTTAGTAGTGGACATTATTCAATCTTTTTTTTTCATATTCACAGTAAGACTTCGAATTATCCAAGTGCATTTTTTGTCACTGCGCATCTCGGATAAGTCTTTGAACTTTCGATAAAGGCACATAAAATCATAAGAAGATTTTTGGCTACAGTGTTTTTAATTGCAGAGTAAGAAAAAAAATCAAAATCGCAATTGTACATACAAGTATGACGTTAACAAACGATGAAGCGATCGATTCAAATTTCGCGAGATTTAATCGAAATGTTATCAACGCAATTACACGCGCAGAATAGTCAAATATGAAATTCTGATTGATGTGCTCTTTTTAATGAATTTGCGATGAAAGCGGAAGAAAACTAAACGATCCTTTTTAACAAGTACACGATAACACACACGATGAGAGTAAGAAAACTGTTTATATATGATTATCTCTTGCGTTTATAACAAAACTTTAATTTTCTTGTTTATATCTCTTGTGTGAACCATCGATTTATATAAAAGAAAAAAAAATTACCTAATATTTATTCCAACGTTGTATTTAAATTATCACAAGTAAATATCAATTGTTATAAAATGAATTACCGACAATTTGCCATTCTATACAAGCTTTCCCCCAAAACAAGTAGCTAACACTTTTGTCGCTAACATACGCTTGATTTTTACGTTACTAATATCAAGACTAAAAAAAAGAGAGATTTTTATAACAAAGCTTCAAATGGGCCCATACACTATGGTGTGAGAAGCGCACGTGTATCGGTGGTCATTTATGGAGGATTGAATGTTTCTTAAAGAACTAAAGCAACGGAAAGTGAATATTCCTATTACAAGTATAAATGATGCGCAGACATAAGGCACGCGCTCGCGCTTACGCTCGTACATAAATTTTCATTCGCATATAACTGCAATCTCTTATAAATACAATAACGTCGCTCTTGTAAATAATGAAATTCGATTTTAAATGCCACGCGGTAAAATTTTCTTTTTCACCATCCAGGATACGCGTTATTAATGAAGCCACTACGGCTGTACTGCTCGTTGCGGTACATCGGGAGGGGCTTCCTCGAGCCGCAGAAAATATTTTTATTGATCTTTCACACTTAATCAATTATAAATACTCCGCTGGCACGTCTGCTCTACTGATTAATCGGAATACGTAAACTAAAAATTGCCCGATAATAAGGAAATTCATTGTACAAAGTAATCGCGACACATTAATAACGTCATTAAAAAAAAAAAGAATTTGATATAGTTTTCAATTAATACGCCGACTCTTTCAATTTTATAAAAGACAATCTGTGTACCATACATTGCGTGCCACGGGAGTATAAAAGAACGACTGCGCCTTTAGCTGATATTGCCGCTCGGGAGCCCATTATAGCGTTGATTTTTAAGATTGTTTTTTTTTCTCGGTTGGCTGTTGCAATAGCCCCGCGCACGATCATGATACTGCAAGCTGATTTTCAAATTTGCAAACAGTTTTACGTAGTTAATAAAGACACATAAATATAGAGATCAAATATGACGTGTTGTGTTGTTTAATTGGATATTACACCATAGCGGATTATACTGTACAATTTTTTATTACACCGTACGATATAACTCTTACGTTAAACTTGAATCAATATAAATATATATAAACAAATATGTATAAATAGGATATATTACGCAAAGTGCGACGAAGATTTTTTCTACAACCTATTTCATTACTGCCTCGTTTCACGGAAATAAACATGCGTCTGTACATAAATAATAAATATGAGACACGTCGCAGCAGCGTTACCGATTTTTCGATAAAAACATGAACTCTCGTCGAGGTATACAGTATACATAAATATACATAAATAAGATTCCCGAATGCGCGCGTAATCGTGCAAGGCGTCGTTGTATGTCCTGTACCAAAACAAAAATCCAAGAAGCGTCGTACATACGGGGAGGAAACCGTGTAAAAAAAATGGTAAAAATGAAAAAAAAAAGAATTATAAAATGAAGTCATTTTGTAATATTTGTTAATAGAGCGCATTTATGTAAGCATTTTCGTTGTCCGAGAAAGTAATAATTAACGACCTCGCGATTATTTATACGCATGCGAAGAAAATTATAATATAACGAATATAGTTCCGAGCCTGCAATGGATCGATATTATAAAATTCGCAGTATCGCTTTATCGAGACGAAGAGGAAAAAAAAAGAAATAGAATGAAGGAAATGAAAATTTTTAAAAATCAGATGACAAACAGATTATATTTATAAATCGAGGGTTCCCGGTTAAACACGATGCGCGTAGTGCGTGAATTATTTATAGAAGAAGAAACAAACAAGGGAATCCGATATAAATAAAAAATAAATAATAATCGGGGCCCTATGAATCGAGTTTTCCTTGCTTTTACCATTGATTTCGAAAATTCGGAAATAATATATAGCGTTTTATGTATACCGATTATTTCATAAAAACGTAATAAAAATCGTTAAACTTATAACATGTCGCATTGTCTGTTTGAAATTCCGTATCATTTCCTCCACAGGTCAGTATATCATACCAGAGGCCCGTTCGACTATAACTCGTCCCACAACAAACTGCTCGTACAAAGCGGAATACAACGAATTCCTGAAAACAACAACAAATCGTTCATAGAAGAACGTTACATAACTGTACATCATCGATAGCCTTATCTCATCGAGTCACACACGTCCATTAAATCCCAATAAAGAACAATCGTGCCTATAGCGTCCAAACAAGCTCGACGTTTTGAAAATCAAGAGTCTCCTTTCTCTAGCGGCGATGAAAAGCAGCCGTGTGCAAAGAAGCCCGTCTCCTCTCCATAAAACCTAACGACTCCGTAATGGCTTTCCTACGGCGGCTTAATTGCTTGGCTAAGCACACAGGGCTAGTTCTTATTGAACGTATTACTCTCTCTCTCTCTCTTCGGTATACCACGCGGCAAGAAGTCACGCGCGCTTTATCGGTGCTCTCTCAGTGATTCGCGTTGTGCGTCGAGAGAGTATTACTTATCAGTCGCATTGGCATTGAATGGTGAAGAGATGGCCAAGGCTTCGTAGTTTTATCGCCGAGCGCGTCTTCGACTGCTTCGGCCAACTTTCGGCCCGCGATACTGGCCAGTCTGACCTACGCGCCACGGGCGTCGATCGCTAAGCTTCCACGTTGACCGTCTGCCCACAGGTAATTGACCGGCTTGCCAAACAGCTTGACTTTTTTTATTGGGATGACACTTTTTTTTTGTTTGGTGTTGAGGTAATATATTTCGGTTTTATTTTTGAAGGGTAATGTGCGGTTTGATTGATAATTGTTCTTATTCTATAAAATCCGGCAGAATATTTTGAGATGGATTTTGTTATAATCGGCATTTTGTAATGGAAGAATACGTGTAATGAGGATGTTTGTACGACTTTCGAAGATTAACGTAATATTGACGTTACTTATTTTCGTCACGAGTAATGCACTGATTACGATTTTATTGTACAATAAACGTCTTGTTAAACACATTATAATTTTGATAAGACGTCGGCGTTTGAACATTTTCGAAAATAAAATCAGTATAACACTAACGCGTGATAAACGCGGAATCGTAATTTTGTATTTTCACAAATTTTATTTTACTTTTGACTTCAGCTACCGAAATGGCGCGATTCGTTTGTATTAAGGATTTTGAAAACTACGCCTTGAATAATCTGACGCCAGTTGCAAGGGACTATTACAAAAGTGGAGCTGGCGAAGAGTACACTTTGAAATTGAACAGAGAATCATTTAAAAAGTATGTGTTTTTATGCTGCTCTTTGACATATGCCAATGGAGAAATATTTAAATTATTTCCTGTTATAATTTAGAATACGAATACGTCCTCGAGTACTTCGAAATGTAAGCAAAAGGGATATTAGCACGACCATACTCGGTGAGAAAATTTCTATGCCACTCGGTGTCTCTCCAACGGCCATGCAAAGAATGGCACATCCCGACGGAGAATGTGCCAATGTTAGAGGTAAAATTCCAATATTCACTTTTTTAAAAAAACGGTTTGTTCCTGATAATGAAATAATGTAAAGTAAGATAACGATTTCTCTTTATCTTGATATTTTATACCTTTGAGTGAAGTTTTTAAAACTTACGAAGGTGATAAATCGAATGAACTACAAGTTAACGTTTGCTATTTTTTTATTCTTCAAGCGGTTCAAGCAGCAAAAACGATTTTTATTCTATCGACGATTGCTACGAGCAGCATCGAACAAGTAGCCGAAGCAGCTCCCGACGCGATCAAATGGTTCCAGCTCTACGTTTACAACGACAGAAAGATTACGTTGAATTTGATCAGAAGGGTCGAGCAGGCGGGCTTTAAGGCCCTAGTACTCACAGTTGATACTCCGATGTTTGGTGACAGACGATGCGACATTAGAAACAAATTTAGTCTCCCAAAACATTTAAGGTTTGTATTTAATCTTTTTGTTCACATACCTCAAGTTTATTTAATTTAACGGAAAATTAAAAAAAATTGCAGGCTAGCTAATTTTGATGGTTATTTGTCAAATAAAATAAATTCGTCAAAAGAAGGATCAGGTCTCAGTGAATATGTCACCAATCTTTTTGATGACTCTCTAACTTGGGAAGACGTTGCCTGGTTAAAAGGGTAAAATATGAAATTTTAATGTATTCTAAAATCAATAAGTGAACTATATTGCTTTAAATTTTACTAAAATAAATAATTTATTGCCAAACAGTGTCACTAAACTGCCAATAGTGTTAAAAGGCATTTTGACAGCCGAGGACGCTGTACTTGGAGTGAAATATGGAGCAAGCGCGATTTTGGTATCGAATCACGGAGCACGCCAAATTGATGGCACACCTTCATCGGTAATCGAAATATTATTTATACTGTTTTTTTGTTAATAATGAAAAATTTATCTACAATTTATTTATTATAGATCGAAGCTCTACCAGAAATTGTAAAAGCAGTAGGTGACAAAACAGAAGTTTATTTAGATGGCGGCGTGACTCAGGGAACTGACGTTTTTAAAGCTTTAGCTTTAGGAGCCAAAATGGTATGAGCTATAAATTCATTTATTTATGATTATTAAGTAAAAACAAATTCAAGATAGCTCGAAAAAGAATTATTTTGTAAGATGCATTATTTTATAAAAGAGAATATGACGTTACAGGTATTTTTTGGAAGACCGATGTTGTGGGGACTTACTTATGCCGGGGAAGAGGGAGCTAGAGCTGTCTTAGAAATGATGAGAAAAGAAATAGACTTGGCATTTGCATTGGCAGGTATGACATTTTTGTTTCATTCCTTTATCGTGTATTTTTGAAAATCACTAATACTTGACAATTTAAAATAGGCTGTTCAAATATCAACCAAGTAACGAGAAACATGGTGACGCACGAATCAACATACAGTCGGCTTTAATAGCAAAGTCTTTGTGTGAAACAGTCTATATTCAAATGTTTTTTTATATAGTAAACAAATCATAAATTAACTGTATAGCAATATCTGTAAATATTATATTCTATAAGTTTTAAAATTGGAATAAATTTTTGTGAAGAAAATTATTCAAACTATTTTACATTGTTTATGTAATTATTATTTATTAATACAATTTATCAGTCTTTCATTTTAGAAGTTTATTCAAATCAATAAAAATTGATGAACTAAAATACTAATACAATTAAAAAATGTATAAATACAATTAAATTTTATCATAACGTTGTATGATTAAATGCCAAAATGAGGAAGATATTTAAAAGGATCATCCCAATCCCTCAAAGCTGTTTCGTTAATATATTCTACTTTCCACTTTTGAGTGCTCGAAGCAGTATCACACGTGGTTACATAAACTTTTCTTTTTATTGAATCCACATCGAGACACCTAGAACCTGCGATATGAACAAGCCACTGATTTTCCATACTATAACGCCACATTTGATTTCCCTTTGCACCGTGGCACGGATATAAATTAATTGGCGCTTTGTCATTGTCAGTGTAAACATCGAAGCACATGGAATTTTCTTCGATGCGAATGTCTTTACGCCAGGACAGTTGAAACTTTTGTTTACCCTTAATACTCGAATTCTTGTTGTTGCAGTCATTTGCGACAATTTCCGTATAACTCGATCCCTCTTTTGCATCCAAACAAAGGTGTGGCGCTTCAACGTTTCTGATTTCTCCATGGCCAAATTCACTGGGCACTAAGGGGGGATAATACTGTAAAATATCGTATGCGACATTTTTCAAGAACCACTTGAAAGACTTGCAATGCAGCTTTTCTCTCAAAGCTTTCTGCTCGGTCAAATCGCCGGCATCTAATGTCTTCAGATGTGGATACCTCTTGTAAACGTAGTCACCATATTCATCCATCCACACTTCGATGACTCGCTTGTAATTTCTCCAAATATAATCCTCGAAGCCCTGAGGCTTGAGAAACGGCGAGAATTTTCTGTACAAATGGCCAGTTCGTGAGCACGGCACTTCCAACATTTTTCCACCGCCGCACATCCAGATTTTAAACGACAGCTCGTACTGCTCGGCTCCCCAGATAAGCAAACCAGGATCGTAAGCACCAAGCTCCCAAAAGAACTTGGCGCTAATGGCAAAATAACCACCGTTCATGATCGGTGCCATGTACGGCTCGGCTGGATGTTCGGCTTCTTCTGGTCGTAGAGGAACCCTTACGTAAACGAAGTACCAATCGAAGCCACCTCTGCGATTTTCTATATCACTATACGCAAACGTTTCATAGTTAATAACGTCAATAAGAGGAACCGTGCAGGTTCTATAATCTATAGCTATTGGCTCCAATAATGGGGGTAGCCAGTTAACGTTTAGTTCACTATGCGAATCCAGAAAAACGAGTGTTTTGGCTTTAGCTCTTCTAGCCCCAGCCAATTTACCTCTGATCAATCCTGACCTCTTCGGCAGTCTTTCTATCACGACCTTAGGCCAGTGTTTTTTCGCGTAATCGTCTAGTCGCCCCATTAACTCCACTTTGGTGCTGTAATCGTCAACTAAAATTATTTCATGGATTAAAGAATCTGGAGATCTATTAATAACACTCCATACGGTCCTTGCCAACACACTAAAATGGTCATTGTGAAAAGGTATGATTATGGATACTGAATCGAGATTTTTCAAATACTTTTTGTCTTTGCACGCCGCGTTACGGGCATCGGGAATGGACCTGTTCAAGGAAATGAAATCGCTGAGTAATCCATTGTAGCCATTAACTTTGTAGAGTATTTCTTTGGTTTTATTTAGGAAAGGCTGTAGCGTAGCAGGTAATCCATGTTCGCCGATACCAGTTCTTTCCCCTTCTTCGTTGATTTTTTTATAGTCGTGCCAATCGATTTTTTCCCCGTAAAAGTCCTTTTATAAAAATAAAATAATGTTATTTAAGCTGTATAAATTTATTAGAAATGTGACTAGACGTACAATATGTTACATACGTACCGGTGTGTTAAATGCAGCTATTTGTCGTTCACTCGTTTGACGATATTGAAAAGCAAATATTAATAAAAACGTGGAAATCACTGATAACATTAAAACGCACCATCTTCGTCGGTTGTAGGCCATTTTCTTATGTATTTTTGCAAAAAAAAAAACTTTAAGCGAAGATTATTATAACATTGATTATTTTGTGCATAAAAAATTATACTTAAACTAATTTTTTAATACACTTTAAATATGTTAAAAATCATTTATAAATTATAGTTTAAGTAACGTTAATGATCACTCTACACGTCTGTTAATTAATATTTATGTAAATCTAATCTACATTTTAATAACATTTTAATAATTTCAAACATGACACATGTGGACGGTAAGGCTTTTATATAATGACTAACAGCAGCGTACACAGAATGTAAAGAAACCAAGTAAAAGATTAGATAAAATCTTGTTTATCTCTATAGATCGTATTAAATAAAAATGTAATTGAATAGTCATATCGTAATTTTTGAAGAACAAAGAGGTAACTTGATAGTTGCAAAAAATTCATACTGAATAATAATTATTATTTTTTACTTTATAGCATACCTTTTCAAGCGTAGTAGTGCATTTGAAGTACATCAAGTAGTACATAAATAAAATCAAGTGGCGCGGTAGCGCCACGAAGTCAAGTTTGAGAAGCAAACGGCCTGTAGCGCACATATATCTCTATAGAGATATTAGAATAGAGTGCCGGAAAGAGCGCTGAAAGTGTCTCCTTCTTAGAGAGAGAACGCTGCATAGAGACCCTGTGTGTCTCTCTCTAATGACGCATGTGCTGTCAGAGGCCTGGCCCTGATTGGCCGAAACCAAATGATGCCGCGCAACAGCTGCGGAGGGGAAGGAGCGAGTCAAACGAAACATTTCGTTTGATCATAATCAACAATATGCAATCAATGTACAAGCATCAGGATGCGTCCCGATACTTATAAAATAATGCCAATTACCGAAACATGTACATTAAGCTGATAAGTCTAGAGCAGCCCCCCCCCCCCACGGGGGCACAACTTAAATAGAACGTCTGCACAAGATGTATCGTCGGATGCGATAGCCGAGTAGTCTAAAGCGTACGTACACCTTTGTTTTTGCAGGGACGAGGGTTCAAGTCCCGATACTTGTAATTTTTTTTTTTTTTTTTTTTTTTTTTTTTTTTTTTTTTTTTTTTTTTTTTTTTTTTTTTTTTTTTTTTTTCTTTTTTTTTTTTTTTTTATTTT